>JAJIBD010006839.1:50000-119483 GCA_021461705.1 Cryptotis parvus | reverse complement strand
ATGAAGATACTATATTTATTTCATTAGCCATGGGGATAGAACACAGCCAGTAAACTGGGAAGCTCTTCAGTCCAACAAAACAAAAATGTTGAAATATTTCTGACAAAGTATCAGACTTAATCACTGGTTCAATAAATGTTCTTGAAGTTAAAAAATTCAGAAATGAATTAAGTATAAGATGTTACTTTTTAGTTTCAGAAAGGCGAAGACAATGAGAACAAACTGCTATTAGTTCACTAATCTTCATGACAATTGAATGATCTGTTATTTAGGAAATAATTCCTGGGGGCTTCCATTGCTTCTAGGAAGTCTATTTTCAGACTATGTTTATATATTCTGGCATCTAGTAGTGTTTAGATGGTACAAAAAGGCCAATTTTTCTGTATGGTAATTACACACAGATGGGTAGACACCTAAAATATTTCCAAGTAAAGATGAATCCCAAATACATAAAAAATATTAAACAAATGCTAGGAGGGGAAATATTTCATTTTCAGTGAAGTAGTGCTTTTAGTTGTTCTCTCTTTATGCTATATTTGGAGACTGTGTTAGGGACCAGAAAAGAATAGTCACGGAGAAAGAAAGGAATCAGCACAAAAAAAAAACACCATGATGACTTAAAGTTAGAGAATGAAATCTGAGTTTAAAGGCTATCAGGATAGGAGATGAGCTCTTCTTTACAAGTCTTTAAAGATTTTCAGGTTGAAGAAAATTAGACTGATCACAGGTAATTCCAGAAACTATATGTATAACTATATATAACTATATATAATATAAAAAACTATATATGTAATTTTTTAATTTAAAATAAGAAACATTCTCAGTAGTATGTAGTTTTTATGGTTGCTCCATTTCTTCCTAAGGTGATATCTACTCTAATTGTTCTCATGGCAGGAAGAATGGAATTCATGTCTGCCCTACCCATTGCTGGTACCCAAATCAGGAATTTCCTTTTCCTCTAGTGTGTTAGTCCATTTGTTGACTCTAACAACATACTGCTGACTGGGTGGCTAATGAACACCAGAAATGTCTTTCACAGTTCTAGAGGGTGGGAGGTCTAAGAGCAAGATGTCAGCATCTTCACAGTCTGGTGAAGAACTTCTTCCTAGTGCTGCTTTCTTTCTGAGTTTCTTTCTTTTTTGTGGTAGAAAGTGTGAAGAGTTCTGTAGGATCTCTTTTATTAGAATATTAATCCCTTTCATGGGGGCCTCCACCCTTCCTGAGAAACAACCTTCTAGTATCATCAGCTTTGTGGCTTAGGATCTCAACATATGAATTTTTGGGTAAAAGATGGCACAAATATTCAGACTATAGAAACTGGGCTCATATTGTAAGCAACAGAAAGGATCTTGTCTAAGACCTGTAAGAGCTGCCTGAGTAGAAGCATGTTGCCTCAGATGGGCCTGGTCCCGCCATGGAGCAGGATTCACAGAGAGCCAAGAAGCAGTTTAAAAGGGTTAATGTGGAAAGTGAAGAATAAGAGGTTCTCTGTACGTGATCCTACCAGTTTCCTGTTCAGAGAATAAGAGTAATATTCTTGAGGGAGGGTTGGGGTCCAGACTGAGAGGTGCTCAGAGCTATCTCCTTTGCTTTGCACTCAGGAAGAGTGCAAAGTGGTCTCTTGAGCCCCACTCATTCCTGGTGGAGCTTGAGAGACCATATCCAGTGCCAAAAATACAACTGGGGTCAGCTGAATGCAAAGTAAGCACCTTAACTACTGTACTATCACTCTGCTCCCAAGAGTAATACTATTTCTTCACAAATTTTTTCATTGGTGAACTGAACATGCATGGTACGTTACTATGCTAAAAATAAAAAAAAAGACAGCTAAATACAGATACTGAAGGGTTATCATTGTATCCTTTTACCAACTCTCAGCACTAAGATCTTGTCCAGGGTGATAATTTTCAACCATCATTGTCATAGTGGTTCCTTCTCTAGTCTAACTGCCCCCTCTACTTGTGGCAAGCTTCCAAGTGGGTGAGTCTACCTGGCCCTTATTTCTACTATCCTTAGATATTTAGTCTCATACTCTGAGTATTGAGAGTAGATAAAAGGATATACATGATAACCTGTCAGTACCTGTATTGCAAACTATAATGCCCAGAAGGTATGGTAGAAGAGGGGGTGAATGAGAGTGAGAAAGAAGAGAGAGAGAGAGAGAGGAAAAAAAAGTGGGATGGGGTGGAGGATAAAGAAATAGATGGGTATAGGGATATTGTTGGGGCATCCTATGACTGAAATCCAATCATGAACAATTTTGTAACTGTGAGGAGTTACAGTTGATTCAATTTTAAAAAACAGTTACTGATGATTCAATTTAAAAAAAATAAAAAAGAATCTTAATTGAGAAAAAGGACAACTAAATGCTGTTACTAATTTTATACTATACTCAATCACAATTTAAATTTATTATATAATTTATCTTTATTTTTTTAATTTTATATATTTATTTTGCTTTTTTGGGTCACACCTGGCAATGCTCAGGGTTCACTCCTGGCTCCACATTCAGGAATTAATCCTGGCACTCAGAGGACCATATGGGATGCCAGGGATCAAATCCGGGTTGGTCAAGTGCAAGAAAAACACCCTACAACTGTGCTATAGCTCCGGCCCCTACAACTTATCTTTACAAATGTCTACTTCTCCTCAAAAAGCAGAAGTTCCTTGAGGACAGTATTCATATACTTCTTTATCCTGTTTCAATTTTTTTGCTATTTATCTTCCAACAGTCAGCATGTACAGGTAAAACTAGAAAGTTTCTCTAGAGATCATTCTCAAGTCATCATTAGCTTAACAAGCAAGGAAGGAAGTTCTCTGTCTCACTAACAGTTGTTTTTAATGCATCTCCAGATCTTGTATATTTTCTAAAGATTTAGAATACAGACTGATTTTTTTGTTGTTTCTAATAGTTTTCAGCCTATAAAGGGACTAGCTTATTGGCAATCAGGGATTTGTCTAAACTAGTTAGTGTACTGTGTTGGCTTAGACTAAACAGAATACTGCACATCACATGGTTTAAGAGAAAAAATAGGTATTTGGTATTTGCTTTTCATAGTTCTGAAGAGAAAGTCTAAGATCCGGGTCCTAGATGATTCCCTTCCTGGTAAAGATCTTCTTGGTTTCTAGGTAGATATTTTTTACTTGTGTCCTCACATGGCAGAAAGAGAAAGCAAGAAAGGGTACAAGAAAAACACAAAGAGAAAACATGGATGTCTCTTCTAGTAAGGAGACTGTTGTACCTGAGGGACAGAGGGTCAAGACTTAATTTAAAAGGATAATGTGGGAAGTGAAGAATAAGAGGTGCTCTGTACATGATACTTCCAGTTTCCCGTTCAGAGAATAAGAGGTTATTATCCTCTTAGTACTCTGCCGCATCCTGATTCACCACCCCCTGCCCAACTTCATTCACCCAAATGACTGATCTAAGGTCCCCAAACCAAACACCATCATTTTAGGGCATGAACTTCAACTTATGAGGTGTGTATACATGTGCCTGCATATAAGTGAGCATGTGTCTGTGTGTGTGGTGGAGCAGCAAGTACTTTTTTCTATAACAACCTGTATTTGGAAAATACTAGTTGTTATTGGAGCTGTCAGCTGTGATCCAGGGACACTGACATATGGGGGCAGAGCTGCTACCAGCTCTTCCTGTGCTTGGCTGATCATGAGGAGTTCAGGAGGGAGTGTGGGTTCTGCCCTGTCTGGCCACCCCAATAGAGCCTAGAAGAAGCCAGAGGAAACCTCTGCGCCATAATGGCACCATTTTCAATGTCCAGACTTCACAGCTAATCAGAGGCCCACCATGGAGAGAAGCTGCTTTCAAGCCCTGTACTCAATGAACCTGAAGACCTGTCCTGTTGCAAATTATTCTATCCACTGAAGAGAAAAGGAAGGAGATGAGAATGCTTCTAGTCTGACAGCAGACTGGGCTCCCAGGATAAATCCAGAGCCACAACAGAGCCTAGCAAGCTACCCATGGTGTGTTTGATATGCCAAAAAACAGTAATAATGGACCTCATTCCCAATGAATGGAGATGTTACTGGCACCCACTTGAGCAAATCAATGAACAATGGGAAGACAAGTGTTACAAGACAAGTGATTTGGAAAAGAAACTTTAACCAACAAGACATGAAACCTTTCCTCCAGAAATATAGCCCCACCAAAACTCAATAGAACACACCAGATTCTTCAAGCTGAACCTGCAGAGGATGACCCAGAGTGGCAGAACTGTGTAAAAGCTGACACAGTCTGTCTTGTGGCATGGCCCCTTTGGTAGCCATTATTGTTGCTCTCTCACCCTAACTGGCTAGTTTCTAGGACATCAGACCACCATAGAACAAGAGGCTCTGATCTACCATAAACAGTTGAAAGTAATTATTCATCAGTGTTCACTGGACTCTAAAATTGTGGACAATATGAAATCAGTGAAGGTATTTGAGGATTTAAAATCTTTTCTTTGTTTTATAGAGTAAGGACCTTTATGGGGTGAAGGGTGACCTGCCAGAACTGTGATCTCTATTCTTGGAGAGAGTGAGAAAGAAAGAAAAAAAATCACTTAATTATGACATGTGGGCTCAATATTCACAAGCTCAAAACTTTTCCACCACCCTTCCACAAAGCCTCTCTCAGCCTCCAAATGACTTTAGCTGCTCAAAGACAATCCACTCAGTGTCTGGGGCATCAATTTGATTTACAGAGCATTTCAAAATATTTATATATTTTTTAGGGTTTCCATCACAGCCTCAGCCAGTAACCTGCTGTGTTTGAAAATGTCTGGGCAGTAATTGTCATTGTTTGCAACAGCTATTTTGGACTCCAGTGAGCGCCGTGGCATTTGGTAGAATCGAGGAATGCAATTACCAAAGTTGTATACATAATCCAAGTGACCTTCTGGCTTCAGAAGCTCAACCCTTAGGGAAAAAAAGGATAACAACAGCAAAACGTTTGTTTAATATTTCTTCTGTAGTTGGTCAGTGGTAGGTGGATTATATTATGGCCAATTTGGCAAAAAGATGATTAGTGTAACAATTCCTTATAAGTACAAAACAATGTTGAATTAAAAGTACAAGAAAGAATACGACTGAGATGATGGGCTCTCCTGACCCACTTTCCTACCTAAATAAGTGTTTGTGGAGGAAATTAGATACTGAGGGGATGTCTGGGTCTTACCATGACTCATATTCATGATGCAAGAGATTGTTTTTTACCAATTAAGAGCGAGCACTCACAATGCCATTTGAAAACAAGTTGCTAACTAGTCATGAAGTTTATGCTCGGAAAATAAAAAAGCCAAACCTATTTAACAAGAAAGGGACCATTCTGGAGTTAGTGAGTTTATAACTTCCCAGCATGTGATTAAGGATTTAGGATCCCCAGTTTTATCAGTTTCTGACAGGCTCAAGTTACTCCCAAATTATTTTCTCTCTTCTGTTGTTTCTTTCCTTTTATATACTATGTGGAAACTTCATAGGCAAAAGCCCTCCTGCATTGTGGGATGATGGAGTGGTTAGACCTAAGTTATCAATAAGCAAAATTTCTTGACTTGTAAGCAAGTCAATGGTTTGGGTAACTCTGTTGTTACAAAGAATTGCTAAGAGGAATCTCAAAATTTTCAGATTCTTTCAAGAAAACATTATTGATATTTATCCCAAGGGCCCAAAAACTATTCAGAAAAAACATCTGCACTCCTGTGTTCATGGCAGCGCTATTCACAATAGTCAAAATCTGGAAACAACCAAAGCATCCAAGAACAGATGACTAGATAAAGAAACTATGATACATCTACACGATGGAATATGCTCGACTATGAGAAAAGACAAAGTCATGCAATTTGCTTCCACCTGGATAGAACTGAATGAAGTTAACCAGAGGAAAGGGACAGACACAGAATTTTTTCTCTCATATGTGGGATATAAAAAGATGTAGTAAGGGAAATAATAAATACAGAACCTTGGAACAGTTCTACAGAACTGCTAACAGCATTGGGGCTTAGTAGGTCAGAGGGGTAGCTTGGATGAAGGAGGGGAGAGGGTGGAATGGGGGAAAAGTGTAGGAATCTGGCACCCATAAGATGCTACCAGTAACAATATTGTAAATCATTGATCTTTAAAGGAAAAAAGAGGTGAGGGAAATGAGAAGAAAAATAAAAACAACGATTTGCCCAACAGAAGCGCCCCCTGATCAGTTTATGGATAATTTTCAGACTGTCATGATGCAGGCAAGGCAGAAGCAGCGGCGGCAGGTCTCTGTTCAATCATGACTCCCAGGTTCTTCAATGTTTTCAAGAATGAAAATATTAAATAATAAAGATGCTCAGACTCAGAATTAGAAAGTAGAAAAGTTTATTGGAAAGTAGAGGAGAAAGGAAAGGAACTCCCTCGCAGGGAGGAACTTAGTATAGGGCTAAGTTAAAGTAAGTGATTTTGTGTATGCTCTTTTAAAGGCCTCCTGCATTGTTATCAACCAAGTATTACAGAGAATGCCAGAAATCTTCAGGGTGGTCTGACTGTTTTGGGTCTTTTCTGGCTATCTGTCTCAGGTATTGTTTGTTATCTTAGTCTTGTGACTCCTGGTTCCAAAGAGAATTGTATGATTCTGGGAAAGTAGGGAATGTTAAAGATAGGGCCTTAGAATGAGGCAGGGTAGGTCAATGGGAGAACTGGAGCTGCTGACAAGGAGAAACTGTGGGCTTCTCTCAGGTTGGCAAGGGGAAACTGAGGCTTCTCTCAGGTCGGCAAGGGGAAACTGAGGCTTCCTCCTTCAGTCACATAGCTTGTCTTCATTCTGTTTTTGTTCATAGTGTCTTGGGGATTGGCACTCCAGGCCTACCTGTCACAACTTCCCCCACATCTAAGTAAACAGATGACCCATCCTTATTGAGTTCACAGCCTATTCTTGATGGCCTTTTATGCTGTCACAGGGTCACTGGAAAATTAAAAGAACCCTAGTCACAAGAAAGTCCTCTAAGACCTCTTAGAACCTGAACTTGGGTCCACCTGTATTTATCCACTCTCTCCACTCTTTAGCAACCCGTACATGTTATCTACTTATTTCCCTTTTCACTGTGAGCTTTTATGAAGTATGGGTGAATATAACTCTGTAATCTCCCCACCTCCATCTCCAACCCACCTCACACACGCGCTCATGTACACACTCACACACACACACACACACACACACACACACACACACAGAAAGCTAAAGCCCCAGGATGCTTGGTCTGAAGCAGCGCTCTGAGCCCCCAGCCGGAACCCAGACATGCATGAGGACAGCAAACGCGCCAACAGCAAACAGGCTGTTTCTGAAGGAAAGCTTTGACAGCCAGCTCAGTGGGGGAAGAGCTTCAGGACCGGCTAATCATTCCCAGTCGAGTTGGGTGCTACAGGGCTGAGTGTAGACAGCTGTGGGCCTTGGTTAGAGGGGAGGGCGTGCACCCAGAGAGTTGGGCAGCATCCTGGGCCCAGGCATCCTCAGGGCAATAATAACATCTGCAGTGTCTGCCACCTAAAGAGGTTACCTCATGCAAAGTCTCTTGATAAATCATTCAGAAAGTTCCAGCATAAATTGTCCTTGAGGAGGTTCTCCAGAATTTTCCTTTTCTTGTTAAATTATGTACAAGACCAAGAAAAAAATTCTTAGTGGCTACCTTTTCCATAAATTACATAGCTCTGAAATGCCAATTTTGTATCAAGACAGGCCAGTCTCTGAGTCAAAGGAGCTTTTATAATGCAGGCTTCACAAGGTACTTCCTCTTCTTTGATGTACACTCAGTGCCCCCTTATTACTGTAAGCATGGCTTTTGATTAAAGGGTGTGAAAGCACTGCCATTTTTGTTCATTCATTCATTCCTTTTAAAAGAGGAGGTGGATGCTTTTGTGATGTAAAGATGTTCCCTGGGAAGCAGGGACAGCCTTTGCTAGAAGAGCGGATTTAACAACAAATACTTTATTCTTGAAGCCTTCCCCCCCCAACCCTCCCTGGTGCCAGAAAAGCAAAGTGATCTGAGCTTCCTGGGGAAAGCTTCTGTGTCTGTGAGATTCAAGGCAGTGTAAAGGGCTCCAGACCTTCCAGTATACACTCCAGGAGATGAAAAATGCCTCACGCTAGGAAGGAACAGATTAACCCTTTAGTAGGCCCTTCATTCTACTAAAGCCTAAGTACTAGGGGAAAGGACATTTATTATCCAATATTTATGCTTGAGTCTGATGGGTCACAAACACACTTTAATTGAAGAATATAAAGTACATCTTAGGGAATGTCAAACCAATGTTGTACTTTCTAAGTAGTTCCTGAGCACTAGGGGACAGTGCAAGGGTTGTTCTTCGGAATTCTTCCATTAGGGAGTATTGTAATCACAGAGGTCCAGCTCCATGGCTCCAGGGCCACATCATCATGTGTCTAACTGAGACACATGCCAATGAAGGGTAGAAAAAAAGTGCTTCATTAGCAACAACAGAAGAGCTTCTTTAGCAACAGACAGAAGAGCTTCATTAGCAGCAGACAGAAGAGCTTCATTAGCAACACACAGAAGAGCTTCATTAGCAGTCAGAAGAGTTTTGTTAGCAACAGACAGAAGAGCTAACATTTAACTTCATTTTGGGGCCACACTCAGTGGTACTCAGGGGCTATTCTCAATTGTGCTCAGAAGTGACTCCTGGCTAAACTCTTAGACTATCATGTAGTGCAAATATGGAGAAGATTATCCATGACTTCTACTCAGATCTCTTTGATAGCCACGTCCATCTGCCCACATACCAAATTCCACAGGATGGATATGTCATTCCCAACGTTCTCCCTTCTGAAATCCGATATGTCATTTTGTTGGTAAAGAAGGGAATAGCACCAGGCCCAGACAAAGTCGGATCCGAAGGTGCCCATTTCCCAATGGAAAACCAGCAGGACAGTTCTACTGTTCAAGAAGGGAGACATTCACGACATCGGCAACTATGGCCCCATCTGCCTGTTGTCCGTCAACTACAAGCTGTTCACACAGCTTAGTCGGCCCTCCTGAACAGGACTGGCAGAACACTAGATGAAGGACAACCATGCAAGCAAGCTGGCTTCCGGAAAGGATTCAGCACAATCAACCATATCCACACAGTAACCGAGCTCACTGAAGTTTGTAGGGAGTACAAGATGGCGCTCTGTCTCACGTTCATTGATTTAAAGAAAGCCTTTGATTCTGTGGAGACCGAAGCGGTCATCAAAGCCCTAGCCAAACAGGGTGTTAAAACCCAATACATCAAAGATCCTTCGTGAGTTGTATTACAACCCAATACATCAAGATCCTTCGTGAGCTGTATTACGGATTCACCACCAGGATCTCACCATTCTACAAAGAAGTGATCATTGATGTCAAAGAGTGGGCTTCGACAGGGGTGATACTATTTCACCAAAACTCTTCAGCTCCACCCTCGAGAACGTCATGCAACAATTAGAATGGGAAGGAATGGGAGTAAAGATAGATGGTCGGCAACTACACCACCCCCGCTTCGCTGATGACATCGTTCTAATAACACCAAACATTAGCCAAGCGGCACAAATGCTGGCTGACTTCAACCGAGAATGTGGAAAGATAGGTCTACAGCTGAATCTAAAGAAAACTATGTTTATGAAAAATGAAATAGTTCCTGAGGCCCCATTCACTCTCAATGGAACAAACATCTCTGAATGCATCAGTTATGTGTACCTAGGTCAAGAAGTCAACATGATGAACAACCTAAAACCTGAGCTGTGCAGGAGGAAGAGAGCAGCATGGAATGCCTTCAAAGGCATCGAAGAAATAGCTAAAAGGACAAAGAACCTCCGGCTCTGGGCACATCTCTTTGACTCCACCATTCTCCCTGCATTAACATATGCCTCAGAGAGCTGGGCCTTATAAAAGCAGGATGAGAATGCTATTTGGGTCTCCCAGAGAGGAATCGAAAGAGCTATGCTTGGAATATCACGCCTCACTCAAGTGAGAGAAGGAATCGGAGTTCTGACCTCCGTCGCTATTCCAGAATCAGTGAAGCTGTCTCGTTTGCCAAGGCATCGAAAACCAGATGGGCTAGACATGTAATGCGATTTGCAGATGACCGCTGGACTAGAGCTGTTACTGACTGGATCCCATGGGATGTCAAAAGATCACGTGGCCACCCACCTACAAGATGGTCACACTTCCTTGTCAAGACCCTGAAGGAATGGTTTGAGGCTCTTCATAGTCCTGAATCAACCAGATGCCATTGGGCTACATTGGCATGTGATAGGGTCCAACGGAAATGTTACTGGCGCCCGCTCGAGCAAATCGATGAATAACGGGATTCAAGTGATCAAGTGATGTAGTGCAAGGGATTTGAAGCAGGTTTGATGGTCTAAGCAGCGTTATTCTGGCAAATTCCCTAAGTCCCTTACTTCCTTTACTTTTCTTCAGACCACAAGAAACTTGTTTTTTTTCACTTTTTTTAAATCAACACAGTTTTATTTTATTTTTAGTTTTATTTATTTGTTTGTTTATTTATCTTTTATCTATTTATTTTTGCTTTTTGACCCCACCCGCAACGCTCAGGGGTTACTCCTGGCTCTGCACTCAGGAGAATTACTCCTGGCAGCGTTTGGGGACCAATGGGATGCGGGATGCAGGAGATGGAACTCCCGATATGCTGCGAGCAAGGCAAATGCCCTACTTGCTGTGTTACTGCTCTGATCCCAAAAAGCATTTTTAGAAAGGTTGGTTCTCCATATAGTAAGTGTATCAAAGGAGTGATGGATAAATTTCTGTTGTTGGGCATATCCTCAAGACATGCTATATCCTGTTGAGTGAAGGATAGGATAAGGACAATTATCCCTGCTTTGCAGCGCTTGTTGTTTTGAAATATTGTTTTATTTTTATCAACTCACTTTGGGATAAACCATTACAAAGCTGTTCATGATTGGGTTTCAGTCATACAGTGTTCCAGCACCCTCTCTCTGATGCAGGTGGGCCTCATGGGTGGCTTATGTGAGGCCGGAAGGGGAGAGGTGGTTGCTTTCTCCCCAGCTGCCTCTGCCGCCCAAGACACACTGGGCAGGCTTAGGACTGATAAAGTCTGTGATGAGCCCCTGCACCGCGTGGGCCTGAGCCCCACCAGCCCCACAAGGTGACTGTCAAGCCACACCTGATGTCCGCTTGATCTCTAGGCATGGGGCTGATCCCCAATACCCGAGGTTTCTCAGGTAGCCACGGACTCAGGCTGGAGTGAGGACGGCTTTTATAGATTTCTCCCCAAGATACTCCCATATGGGGCTCAACCTAGGTTGCTAGGGCCATTGCCAAAGGGAGTAGACTTTGGGAGTGGTCTTTTTGACTGGAGTGCTCTGGAGTCTTCTGTGAACTGGGTTTAAATCTCCCTCAGGAGATTTAATCAGCTAAACCAATTAGAAGGGCCTGTGGCCTCATGGGCTTCACACGTTCCCTTTGGCCTTCCCTTCCCTCAGGGTCTATTGTTGATAGTGATCTTATCAAGTCTGGTTCCGGTTTTTAAACAGGTGACTCTGGATAGCTGAAGGACCAGTTTTTTTTCTTCTTCAGGAATTTTTTTAAATTTATTTTATTTTTGAAATTAAAAAAAAATTTTTTTTCTTACACCACTTTTAGACATACAACTGCAATATGCTCATGCTCGAAGTTTTGGTTCTACAGTGTTCCAACACCGCATCCCTCCACCCAAACCCATCTCCCATTACCAATGTCCCCACCTCCCCCCCCTCCCGCACCCCAACTACTTGGCGGGTTCTGTATATATTTTCTCTCTTCTCTATCTCTCCCTCCCGCCTACCTTTCCTACACATCGTAGAATGCAGTACATTAAAGGACATAACTGTTTCCACTAGTTTGATGGACCTTGTGGCTGTGAAAGAATGGCCCCCCCGCCCACAGAACACAAAGACAGGAACCAGAGGTAACTGATAAAATGGAGGTAACTGATAAAATGATGGCTCAACTGAAAGTAACTGATAAAATGATGGCTCAACAAGACAAGAGCACAGCAGGAAGGGCCTTAAGCAAATAATTCCAGGGAGGGCTATAAGGCAAACATTCCCCGAGAGGTTGCGTCTGATGTCCCCCTCTGTATTTGGTATGGTAGGTGACTGGGCCCATGCCGTGCCAAATATGGAAAGAAGTATTAGGCACACTCAGATTGGTGGGTGATGGTTACCTGGTGCAGAGTGATTGGCTGCCTCGCGCGCAGACCTTGATGTAATATTTTAAACCTATTGGATAGTTATGCGCAGGCTTTTCTGTAGCGCAGGAATTATCCTTAAAAGATCGTCCCTGGAAGGGCTGGGGCTCTTAGCCACTGACCGCTTGGGGTCACGCTATGAGCCCGAGGTATACTCGCTTATTAATAAAGCCCTTGCTTTTGCATAGGGACTTGGTCTCTCAGAGTTTTCCTTGGTAGGTGCGGCGTTCCTAGGCTCCTAGTCAGTCACCCCATCGGGTGTCCAACCCCTTACAGCTGCAACCGGCCGCGCAACTTAGAGGCCTCATGGTCAGCGTCTGGACAGCAAAAATGGCTGCTAATGTGGTGGGTGAGTCTCATCGACTGCTTCCAAGACCCCCTTCCCAGAGTTGATGGGCCAACACCCAAAACCCATCTGTCCTCCTGGGGCCTCATGGTCAGCTGAGCTAGGGAGAGCCGAGTTCCAGTTCCCCAGCTGCATCTGAGGCTCTGCATGCTATGGCTGGTTGCCCCAGGGCAGCTCCTGGGTTGGGTAACCGGGCTCAGACAAAATGGAGGGGAAGGGGTGACCCCAGATCCATCTGATGAATTCCCGGTGCTTCCCCGCTTCTGGGAGCTGCCTACCTGGGCTCAAACTCATTTTGCTCTGTTAATCTGGTCTTGAGGTCAGCGTCCACCCCAGGTGGGCTCTAATGTGCTGCAGCATCCGGACAGTGAAAATGTCCGCTAATGTGGTGGGTGAGTCTCATTTCTTCAGGAATTTTTATTGCCCTGTGGCACCCGCTGTCTGCCTGCCTACACCTCCGCCAGCACATATTTCCCACCACCTGTCCCTAGTTTCTCCTGCCCACCCCAACCTGCCCTATGGCAGGTACTCTCTCTGTCTCTGTCTCTCTCTCTCTGCACATTGTGATCTGTAATATAGACATTGAAGGGTTATCATGTATATCCCTTTACCTACTTTCAATACTCAGTGCTAGTGTAGTGTAACCACTTCCAAATATTATTGGCAAACTCGTCCCTTCTCTATCTTACCTATCATCAACTCCCAAATATACTTGTGGTAGATTCCAACCACTGACGAGTCCTCCTGGCCCCTGTTACAGCTGGCCTTGTACTATTTTTTTTTAGATCCCACAAATGAGTGCGGCATTCTACACATGTCATTTTCCTTTTGACTAATTTCACTCAGCATGATATTCTCCAGGTTCATTCATTTATAGGCAAATTTCATGACTTCATGTTACCTAACATCAGTATAGTATTCCATTGTGTAGATGTACCATTGTTTCTTTGTGCAGTCCTATGTTGTGTATTCTCAGGCACCCAGGTTGTTTCCATATTCTGGCTATTGTGAATAGTGCTGCATTGAACATTGAATTGCAAATGGTGTTTTTGCTGTGTGTGTTTTTGGACCCCAGGGTATATTCCCAGGAGTGGTATTGCTGGGTCAAATGGGAGCTCAATTTCTAGTTTTTGGAGGAATGTCCATATTGTTTTCCAAAAAGACTACACCAGTTGGCATTCCCACAAGCAATGAATGAGAGTTTCTTTCTCTCCACATCTGTGCCAGCACCGGTTGTTCTTGCTCTTTTTGGATGTGTGCCATTCTCTGTGGTGTGAGATGATATCTCATTGTTGTTTTGATTTTCATCTTGATGATGATTAGTGATGAAAGAGCATTTTTTGATATGCCTTTTGGCCCTTCAAATTTATTCTTTGAGGAAATTTCTGTTCATTTCTTCTCCCCATTCTTTTTTAGTGAACTAATTTGCAGATTTATTTTTTGAGGGGGTTGCTTGTTTTTTTTTCTTGTAAAGCTCTACCAATACCTGATATATCCTGGATATTAACCCCTTATCAGATGGTTATTGGGTGATTATTCTTTCCCACTCGGAACTGTCTTTGTATCTTGGTCACAGTTTCTTTTGAGGTACAGAAGCTTTTCCTCAGTTTCATATGATCCCGTATGTTTATCTTTGCTTCCCTTGCTTTGTTAGCAATACTTCATCTTTGAAGATTCCTTTAGTTTCAATGTTGTGGAGGATTTTGCCTATGGATTCTTCCATGTACTTTATGGATTCATGTCTGGTGTTGAGATATTTAACCCATTTTAATCTGCCTTTTGTGCATGGAATTAGAGGTCTGCATTTGTTTTTTTTTTCACACATAGCTGCCCATTTTCCCAGCACCATTTGTTGAAGAGGCCTTCATATTTTTTCCTTTATCACAGATGAAATGATCATATATTTGAGGATTTGTGTCAGGATATTCAACTCTGTTCCACAGGTCTTTTTTTTTTTTTATTCCAATACCATGATGTCTTTTTTTTCTTTTTGGGTCACACCGGCGATGCTCAGGGGTTTCTCCTGGCTCTGCACTCAGGAATTACTCCTGGCGGTGCTCAGGGGACCATATGGGATGCCGGGGGATCGAACTCGGGCCGGCATGGGCTGGCGGCGTGAAAGGCAAGCGCCCTAGGCGCTGGGCTATTGCTCCAGCCCTATGATGTCTTAATTACTACCACTTTGTAGTTGGTTTTTAATTTTGAATTCAGCTTTGGATTTCTTTTTAGGCTATTATTAAAATTGTACTACTATCATTTAGCACAAAATAAGAGCTCTTTCTTTACTTCATTTCTGATATTTGAGAATAGTAGCAATGTTTGGATATGGCCATCTAGTCTCAGGCTCAGATCTAAGCCTAAAATTTTCTATATAGTGTGGGATTTCTAGTTTCCTTCATAAATGATCTACCATCTTCCCTCAATCTACTTCCAAAAATTGATGTTAGTAAATTTGTTGCTCAGAAACAAAAAAAAATGTTCCATGTGCTCTGCAGGACGGTTCTGTGATCTACACAATACAAATGTCTTCTCATAGCCGGCTCTACTTAGGTGCTTGTAGGGGAACACAAACCCACCACCACAAATGTAGATTTGCAAAAAGGTTAATTCTGTGGGTAGGACTTCATGAACAGTACATTCACAGACAGATTGAGATTGCTTTCGAAATAAGATGTTTACATGTAAGTATTTCTCTGAACCCCCTTTCTGAGAAAGTCTTAATCTATTTATCCCTTCTTTAAAAGAGGTGGGAAACTAAATCTCTGTTTGTTTGCCCGACTTGCTTTCTTGAAACCTCCCTGACTTGCCTTCCCCCTTCTTCACAATATCTTCTGCCCTCACTAAACCTATTTAAAAGAGTGGAGAAAAGTGGGTGGGTCATTGGGTTTCTCCAATGTATACAGGTACATATTTATCATAAATTTCTTTTTTCTTATCAGTATGTCAGACACTTATCTGTCCAGCTTCTGAAGAAGTCAGAGGGTGCAGATGATTTATTTTAATAAGCTTAAGGCCAACTTTCTTTCTCATGAACTGGTATTAAATCATGCATCTCTCTCTCTTGCATTTACTTTTTTTTTTTTAATATTTTATTACACCGCCATGTGATATACAATTACAAAGATGTTCATGTTTGGGTTTCCGCCATACAGTGTTCCAGCACCCATCCCTCCACCAGTGCCCATTTCCCACCACCAATGTCCCCACTTCCCTCCCCTCCCCTAGCCCGCCTCCATGGCAAGTTCTTTATCTCTTCTCTCTCTCTCTCTTTTCTCTTCTCTTACACATTGTGGATTGCAATACATACATTCAGAGATCATCATGTATATCTTTTTTTCCTATATTCAATGCTCAGTTCTAGGCTGGTATTATCATTTTTGACAAATATTAGCACACTGTTCCCTTCTCTGTCTTACCTAACCACTGATTCCCACATGTTTGTGGTAGATTCCACCTTTTTTTTTAATTGAAAGATGCTCATGTAGAGCTTTGGTTCTACAGTGTTCCAACATGCACCCTCCGCCCAACCCCATCTCCCATCACCAATGTCCCCACCTCCCTCCGCCCTCCCGCACCTCAACCACTTGGCGGGTTCTGTATGTCATTACTTTCCTCTTTATATCTCCTTCCCAACAAACTTTCCTGCTCTTCGTGGAATGCAGTGCATTAAAAGACATTACTGTTTCACTATTTTTAGTGGACCACGTGGCCGCTAAGCTGCCGCGAGCCTGGGCTCAAACTGGCTTTGCTCTGTTGATCTGGTCTGAGGCAGTTTCGCAGCGTCCGGACAGCAAAAATGGTGGCTAGTGTGATGGGCGAGTCTCATCCGGCTGCTTCCGGGACCCCTCAGAGGCGACGGGCCCACTCCCAAAACCCATCTGCCCTCCTCGGGGTTCCATGGTCAGCTAGGCCCCGGCGCGAGCCGAGCGCCAGCCTCCCCAGCCGTCCGTGAGGCCCTGTATGCTGGCCTGTGGGCAGCTCGTGGGCAGGGCCACCAGGCTCGACAAGATGGAGGGGGAAGGGACGACCACGCCTCCATCTGACGGCTTCCCAGTGATTCCCGCCTCTTGGGAGCCGCCTACCTGGGCTCGAACTGGCTTTTGCTCTGTTGATCTGGTCTGAGGCAGTTTCGCAGCGTCCGAACAGCAAAAATGGTGGCTAGTGTGATGGGCGAGTCTCATCCGGCTGCTTCTGGACCCCTCAGAGGCGACGGGCCCCCTCCCCAAAACCCATCTGCCCTCCTCGGGGTTCCATGGTCAGCTAGGCCTGGCGCGAGCCGGCGCCAGCCTCCCCAGCAGTCCGTGAGGCCCTGTATCTTCTTGCATTTACTTTTAATATAAATTCTATCTCACTTGTCACTTGTCTTCATGTTGTTCATCGATTTGCTTGAGCAGACGCCAGTTACATCTCCATTAATTGGGAAAGGGACCATTATTGTTACTGGTTTTGGCATATCGAATATATCATGGATAACTTACTAGGCTCTGCCATGGCTCTGGGTTCATCCCAGGGGGCCTAGTCTTTTTCTATGTCAGATCATCAACCATCCAGGACCCACGGGGCAGAGTAGACAAGCCTGTCTCCTGTGTGCCACCTGCCAACAGAGCCGGAGTCCACAGCAACACCTGGGAGGGCAGGATAAATCTATACTTACTGATATTCAGTTTCTACTTGATGCTTCCAGTCCAGGCTATTTCTTGACTCTTCTGTATTTTTATCCTACTTAGTTCACTTGTATCACTTGTATCACGTGTCTTCCTGTTGTTCATTGATTTGCCTCGAGCGGGCACCAGTACCGTCTCCATATGTCCTGTCGCATGCATGCTAGTGTAGCCCAAGGGCATCTGCTCACTCCAGGAACACGAAGAGCCTCAGACTATTCCTTCAGGTCATGGGAATGAGGTCTATAATTGCTACTGCTTTTTGACATCAAGCATGACACGGGTAGTTTGCCAGGCTCTGCCATGCAGGTGATATACTTTTAGTAGTAGGCTCTCATCTCGTGCATTTACTGATGAACCAGGGAGACATTGGGGGGAGACACATTTGAAAATAACCTGTAACTAAGTAGGATGAACTGTCTCCCCAGTTCTCAAATGTGAGAACTATGTCTTCTATATTATCAAAATCACCCATAATAATATTGAGTAAGATTTAGACAATGATGAAGATTTGTGGCATGCATTTCCTCCATATTTCAGATGGAAACTGATTCATACAATGAACTTACTGGACTCTCTTCCTATCTACTTTCTTAATGATTAATTTGCCTTTTGTTTGTTTTCAGTTTGAAGGCCACATCCCGCGTGTTCTTAGGGCTTATTCCTAGCTTTGTGCTCGGAGATCTCTCCTTGCAAGACTCAGGGGATGCATTTGGGGTGCTCAGGATTAAGCCTGGTTGTATGCAAGGCAAGCATTATACCTGCAGTACTGTCTCTCAGCCTTGACTAATTTTTTTCTATTAAATGCTTTAAGGGAACTACTAAGAGATTTCTTGTAGGTACCCTGGCAGACAACATGTAGTTTAGACCTGACAATAGTACTGATCAGAGAACTCATTAAAATAGGCTGTTTGAGTCATGTCGCATGAGTCTGAGATGCTGCATGAGACATTTATACTCTTAGCCTTTCTGCAAAGGGGTCTAGTTGGCATGGCCATGTTTCTCCCATAGTCTAGATCGTACACTGCTCCGATCTATAGACTGAGACAGAATTTATCATGCAACACATTTATTAGAAAACACATCTATGATGAATACCAGTAAAGAAGATCATACTGTGGGAAAAGCAGCAGAATTGGGAAGGAGAGTTGGCCTACACAGCCAGCCATTTCGATCTAAACACTATACCCCACTAGCCCCAAAGGAAGCTCTGTAGTTAAAATGGCCTGTTAGCATTCTCCAACATTAGGCAGAAACAGCCAAATTCTTAGTAACTGAATGCGCGCCTCACCCCACCTTTTAACCTCACACCGTTCCTCAGCTTGGTGGAAGTATTGAAGACAAAAGTCCACATTCCTGGTATAAATGCCTAAGGCCAAAGGAAACAGAACTGAACTTATTCACAAAGATTTGTGGTTATTTGTTTTGACTTATCTGGGGGTTCCCTGAAGGACTAGTTCAAAGGGCTCCTTTATTTCTTCTAACCTGTACCTTTCCCACACAGGAGGCATTAGTTAAAAACATCAAAAGGCAAATGCATTAACCACTATCACCCAGAACAAGAGATAATACTTGGGAAAAACTATAAACAACTAAAAGCGAGGAAAAGAAAGTTGGTAAGATGTGCTGGAGAGAACAGTTTTTAAAAACTACTATATTTTCTTGGATATCCAGAGGAACTTGCACATTGCACGTTCTTGGTGAATGGTCAGAAGAGACCTGAAAAGCTAAGCTCCCAGCTGTTTTATTTTCAGGCTTTGCTCAAGCAGGTGGTGAAAACTAAAGCAGACATGTTAAAAAGCAGACACTAGGAGGGCTGGAGAGATGGTACTGTAGGTAGAGTGCTAGCCTTCCAAGAGGCTAACCAGGGTTTGATGTCCCTGGGACCCCATATGGAGTGATCCCTGAACACAGGGCCAGTAGTTAGCCTTAAGGATTGCCTGTGACCACAAAACAAAAAATTAAAAATAATAAGAGTAATTTTTCCTGTTCCAAATATTTAAGGAAATCGCTGTCAAATCACTTCCTACTGATTTCCAATAAGCTAAAGGACAAAAAATTTTAGTGAACACTAATAATAATGGATGCAGACATTTAAAATAGCTTTAAAAATAAATAACACAGTAATAGCAAACTGATGAGGGAGAATCAGTTTTGAGAGTTCTCAGAAACTTTAAGGGGTCAAATTTTCAACAAAAAAGTTTGAGTTGTAAGAGGGGAAAAAGATTTGAAAACTTTACTTGAAGAAACATGCATAGTACTTACTGGACAAAAACTTTAATCAACACTTTTCAATATGGTCATAAAGAGTTAAAGATTAGCATGTATAACAGTTAAGTAACATATATAGAAAACTTTTGCTCACATAGAAAATATCAACTAAAAACTAGAAACCAGGGTCTGGAAAGATAGAGGTTAGCAGAAGTTAAGGTGCATATTTTGCATGTAGCTGATCTCAGTTCAATCCCTGGCACCACATCATCCCCGAAGCATCAAGTGGTATGGCCCTAGACGTCCCCACGCACCATCAGGCATGATCTGAGGCCACTGAGCAGAGCTGGGCTGACCAGCAACCCTCCCCCTACTGAGTGAGAACAACCTATATCCTAGGACCAGTATTGCACTGCCAACCTTATCAGCTAAGAATTGCTGGAAGGGTCTCCAGGTCACCTGCGCACCACTTAGGAGACCCCTTCCAAAGAAGAGCTAGAAATAACAAAAAGGAAGAAGAAATTTTGACTTCCAAAATCTAAAGAATGAGGGCTCGAGAGAAAATACAGCAGGTAGGGTGCTTGCCTTGAGTACGGCCAGTTCAGGTTTCATCCCTTGAACCGAATATGATCCCCCAAGCACTCCTAGCAGTAAGCCAGGAGCACAGAGCCAAGAATAATTCCTAAGCACCACTGGGTATGGTCCCAAACCCAAAATATTAAAAAGGTATAAAAACTAAAGCAAAATTGTCTAGGGAGGTTTGACTTCAGAATTTAGCAGGCAGGAAAAAGAGCCAATAAACTTGAAAAGAGATCATTTGAGATCACCTTTCTGGGAAGCATAATGGAAAAAAAGATGGAAACAGAGCCTAAGATCCTTGGGACACCATCAAGGATTCCAAATCACAAAAAGCAGAATAAAATATCAGGGAATGATAAATATTTGAAAATATAGTGACTAAAAATGTTATGGAAAATACATACCCATGCACTGAAAAGGTGTATCAAAGAAAAAAGAATGAGTTCAAAGAATCTAGGAACAATGTAATTAAACTTTTTTTTTTTTTTTTGCTTTTTGGGTCATGCCCGGCAATGCTCAGGGTTTACTCCTGGCTCTACACTCAGGAATTACTCCTGGCAGTGCTCGGGGACCATATGGGATGCCGGGATCGAACCCAGGCCAGCACAGGCCTGCTGGCGCAAGGCAAACGCCTAACCACTGGGCTATCGCTCCGGCCCTTGTAATTAAACTTTTAAAAGACAAAATGCTAGAAAGAAATTATCATATAACAGGGATTCAATAGATTAAACAGCTTAATTTTTTTTTACTAGAACTCATGGAGGGTAAAGGCAATCCAAGCAACATACTCTAAGTACTGCAAGGTAAAAGCCTTTTAGCTAAGAATTCTATAGCTTGCATAATTCTTTCAGAAATAAAGAGAGGGCCCAGAGAGATAGCTCATGGACTAGAGCATTCACTGCATATGCAGGAAGCCTGGGTTTGATCCAGTGCTGTGGGAGCTGGCTTTGATCCACAGCACCGTTTGGTTCTCCAAGCACCATCAGGAGTAACCTTCAGGCACCAAGCCAACACTAGTTCCAGATAACTGACAGGTGCAGCAACCTCTCTTCCAAAATTTAGGAGAAAGTAAGATTTCTCCAGGTAAGCAAATAGTAACATCATTTTATTATGGGTATATCTATCTTGTAAGACAAATAAAAGGAATCCTTAGGTTGAACTAAAAGGACACCAGAGAGTAACTGAAGTCTACATAAGAAAATCAAGAACTCTAGTAAAAGTTATTACATAGTAATTAAATTCAAACTTACTATACTTTAAGTTTTTAAGTTTTTTCTTTCATATATGATCTAAGGACACAGATACACAGGGCAGTACTGCTACCGGCTCTCCCTGTGCTCAGCTGATCATGAGGCATCCAGGAAGGAAGGTGGGTTCTAGCCCTGGCCTGCCATCCCAATAGAGCCTGGAAAGAAGCCAGAGGAACCCCCACACCATGAGGGCAGCCATTTTCAACATCTGGACCCAACAGTTCACCAGAGCTCCACCCAGAGAAAAGCCAATATCTCCCCATTGTGGTTCATCAGTAAATGCATGAATTGAGAGCCTACTACCTAGAGTATACCACCCGTATGACAGAGCCTGGCAAGCTACCCATGTAGCTTGATATGCCCAAAACCAGTAACAATTATAGGCCTCAATCCCATGACCTGAAGGAATGGATTGAGGCTCTTTGTGTTCCTGGAGTGAGCAGATGCCCTTGGGCTACACTAGCATGCAACAGGACATATGAAGATGTTACTGGTACCTGCTCGAGCAAATCGATGAACAACAGGAAGACAAGTGATACAAGTGATATGATCTAATAGGTAACACCATTCTGACAATTTCTACCTTTTAGAGGGAAAGTTCAATCCATTCAATGTCGCTAATAATCATAATACTTTTGTCATTTTATAATTTGTTTTATATATGCCATATCATTTGCCCTATATATGTATTTTGTCTGCATGAGCATCATCATTGAGCAATATTCTTGGTTCCTGTTTTAGTATAAATAGGTTTAGATATTAGATATTAGAGTATTTTGTAGTGGTTTCTCTGAGTATTACAAATGACAGCTTAACTTATAAAATCTAATGCAGATAATTTTAACTTAATATCAGTAACATAGCAAATTTTTGTTCATCTCTAATTCCATCCCATATGGTTCCCTGAGAACTACCAGGATAATTCCTTACTGCAGAGCTAGGAGTGAGTCCTGATCACAGCTGGGTGTGGCCCAAAAACAAAAAAGGAGAAAAATGGGAAAGAAACTATTTACATCTTATAGAACACAATAAATAATTAAAAGATTAGAAATTTTTGATAAAATCTTACTTCAAAAATAAAGCACTTATTAATAAAATTAAGTAAAAAGCTATCATGTCCACTAAAAACACAAAACATTCTTGAAAGAAATTAAAGCTATAAATATATAAGGGGCTGGAGGGAGAGACAGGAGGTATGGCACACTGTTGACCTGGTTTAATCCTGGCACCCAATATGGTACTCCAGGCCCCACCAGGAGTGATCCTTGACAGCCAAGAGTAAGTAAACCCTGAGCACTGTTAAGGTGTGGCCCAAAAACAATGCCCCATCACCGCCAAACACCAAAAATCAAGTAGATTAATAGAAAGGTGTCCCTACTCAGGTGAAGTTCTTGTGAGTGCTACAATGAAGTCTTATGCCTCTGATGACTATGCATTATAAGGCTGCTTATGACCACTACGCTTATCCAGGCGACTCTGACATGGACACAGGGGATCCCAAGCAGGATTGGGCCTCCGAGTGCCAGTATTGAAGGAGGAAGCCTCAGTTTCCCCTTGCCAACCTGAGAGAAGCCCACAGTTTCTCCTTGCCAGCAGTTTCAGTTTCCCCATTGACCTACCCCACCTCATCCTAAGGCCCTATCTTTTAACATTCCTGGCTTCCCCAGGATCATACAATTCTCTTTGGAATCAGGAGTCACAAGACTAAGACAACAAACAATACATGAGGCAGATAGCCAGAAAGACACAAGCCAGCCAGACCACCCTGAAGATTTCTGGCATTCTCTGTAATATTTGGTTGATAACAATGCAGGAGGCCTTTAAAAGAGCATACACAAAATCACTACTTTAACTTAGTCCTATACTAAGTTCCTCTCCGCAAGGGGAGTTCCTCTCCTTTCTCCTCTACTTTCCAATAAACTTTTCTACTTTCTAATTCTGAGTCTGAGCATCTTTATTATTCAATATTTTCATTCTTGAAAATATTGAAGAACCTGGGAATCGCGATTGAACAGAGACCTGCCGCCGCTGCTTCTGCTGTGAGTGGGATCCCTCACGAGCCCCCAAAAGCTGCTTCTGCCTCGCCTGCATCAGTATGAGCAGCAGAACAGACCTACCGAGTGATCCCGGAGTGATCAAGAACTTCATCCAGTATTTCCACAAAACCGTCTTGGATTTGATCGACCAGAAAATGTCCGAGCTGCAGGTCAGCCACTGTCCAGCTGTGTATAGGACAAGAAGGTGCACGAGATCCAGGCATCTATGAGAACAGATGGACCAAGCTCATGGAAAGGCTCTTCAAGAACAGCCTGGGGGCCAGAGCAATAGCACAGCGGGAGGGTGTTTGCTTTGCATGCGGTTGCCCCTTTCTATCCCTAGCATCCTATATGGTTCCCCAAGCACCGTCAGGAGTAATTCCTGAGCAAATAGCCAGGAGTAACCTCTAAGCATCTCTGGGCGTGACCAAAAAAAAGTAATTTAAATAAATAAATAAATAAATAAATAAATAAATAAATAAAACTGTGAAAAATATGTAAACTATGGCCCTATAATGAAATAAATATTATGTGCATTAAGGGTTTTTATTCCTTGCACCAGTATTAAAATAAAGAGAATATGAAAATCAAGTCACTTCTGAGAACAAAAAATACATTTTTGGAAGTGAAAAATTCTTCATATCATATCTGGGATAAACCCAGAGTCATGGCAGAGCCTGGCAAGCTACCCGTGGTATACTAGATATACCAAAAAACAGTGACAATAATGGACCTCATTTCCAACAAATGGAGACGTTACTGGCACCTGCTCAAGCAAATCAATGAACAACAGGAAGACAAGTGATACAAGTGAATGAAATAAAATTTAAAAAAACATTTAAAAAAACCCAGCCTGTGGTCAGACACGGAAGCCGTCGCGCCGCAAGTGGGCAAGGATGCCGTCTTTTTGATCCTTTACAAAGAGCTATACAGACACAGCTATGACAAAGTCAGCGGGGGTGGGGGCCCACCTTGGAGCAGAGGATCGAGTCCTACTACAACTACTGTAATCTCTTCAACTACATCCTCAACGCCGACAGGCCGCACTCCTGGAACTGCCCAACCAGAGGCTCTGGGACATCCTCCACGAGTTCATCTACCAGTTCCAATCATTCAGCCAGTACCACTGTCAAACGGCCAAGAAATCAGAGGAGGAGATTGACTTCCTTTGCTCCAATCCCAAGATCTGGAATGTGCACAGTGTCCTCAATGTGCTGCACTCGCTGGTGGACAAGTCCAACATCAACTAGCAGCTGGAGGTCTACACTAGCGGAGGGGACCCCCGAGAGTGTGGCCTTTGAGTATGACCGCCACTCACTACAAGATGCTCGGCTGCTTCAACCTCATGGGTCTCCTGCGCCTGCACTCTCTGCTGGGAGACTACTACCAGGCCATCAAGGTGCTGGAGAACATGGAGCTCAATAAGAGGATCATGTACTCCCAGGTGCTCGAGTGCAAGGTCACCACCTACTACTGACTGGGCTTTTCTTATCTGATGATGTGGTGCTACCAGGATGCCACCCAGATCTTCGCCAATATCCTCCTCTATATCCAGAAGACTAAGAGCATGTTGCAGAGGGCCACCTACCATGATGAAATGATCAACAAGCAGAACGAGCAGATGCACGTGCTGCTGGCCATCATGCTTACCATGTACCCCATGCGCATCAATGAGAGCATCCACCTTCAGGTGCTCAAGAAGTATGGCAACAAGATGCTGCACATGCAGAAGGGTGACCCACAGGTCTGCGAGGAGTTCTTCAGCTACTTCTGCATCAAGTTCCTATCACTCGTGGTGCCAGTTACAACAATGTGCACCCCATGTATCACTAGGAGCCCTTCCAGCGGCAACTCAAGGTCTTCTAGGACAAGCTGCAGCAGCAGGCGCAGCTTTCCACCATCCGCAGCTTCCTCTACACCACCATCTGTGGTCATGCTGGCCGGCTTCCTGGACCTCGGCGAGCAGGAGTTCGCGATCCAGCTGCTCATCTTCAAGCACAAGATGAAGAACTTAGGTAAATCAGTGGCATCTTGGCCCTGGACGACAAGTTCCAGTCTGCCTCGGAGGTGGACTTCTACACCTCTGAGGACATGTTCCACATGGACATGGACATGATCCACATCACTGACACCAAGATCTTCTGAGCTATAGGGACTTTTTCATCTGGTAGATTCACAAATTCAAGGAGCTCAACCAGACCTTGAAGAAGATGCCCCAGCAGCCCGGAGCATGTCCCCACGAGCCCGAGTGCTGGTACAAAGCTCTGGTACAAAGCTACAGTGAACAAAACAGTGTGGTAAGGCATTTTTCTAGAAGATGCATGAAAAATGTAATACAAGTGGTTGCTAAGCAATGAACCCAAATACCTATAGTTAATTTATCTGAGACAAGTGCAAAAAAGAAATTTAATAGGGAAAAGATAGACTCTTCATCAAACTGTGAGGAGATAACTGACTAGATGAGACAACAACTACTAACAGAAGTTGATATTAGCTTACATTATATATAAGATAAACTGGAAGATATCCTAAAGGAATATTAAACTATAAAACTTGTTTGTTTTAACGGGTGCTTTGAGGGTGTTTTGCACTGGGATTTCTACCCGAGGAGCTTTGCAAGCATTCCACCTGTTGAACTAGTTCTCCCATTCCCCCTTTCCCTATAAAACTTTAGAAATAATATCTATGGATCTCTTCTTGGTTCTGGATTTGGCAGTGCAATTTTAGATATCACACACAGAGCATAAGTAACAAAAAGAAAAAATTTAACCTCACAAACGTAAATATGTTGTATACCAATGGCCTGCATAAAAAACAAAAGCAAAAGACAGCACAAAGAATGAGAGACATTTTTTGCAAATAATATAATTAATTAGAGCCTAGCATCCAGAATATTAAAAAGATCCTAAAATTCAACAACAAAAGGATCAATAACCAATTAGGAGAAATATAAATGGTACAGTTTCTGTAAAAAACAATTTAGTATTCCTAAAGAAAATGTTAAACATAGAATTACTGTATGACTTAGTCATCCTTTATTTTTCTATTTATACTTAAGTAAAAATGATTTAAAAAATTCAAGCAAAAACTTGTGCATGCATATTCACGTAGCATTATTCATAATATATAACAGAACTAAGTCAAATCTGTCTGCAAAGAAATGGTTAAACAAAATGTAGTACATACATACAATGGAATATAATTCAGCTATAAGAATAAAGTGCTGGGATGTATATATGTGAATATATGTGTGTATATGTATGTGTATACACACACACATATATATAAAACATCCTTAGATCCTGAAAATAATAAACTAAAAAACTGGAAGCTGGGCACATAATTCATATATTTTACTATTCTTTATTTTGGGGGAGCACATCCAGTGGTGCTCAGGGCTTACCCTTGGCTCTGAGCCTGGTGAAAGCTCCTGACAGTGTTCAGAGAACAGAGCAGTGTTCAGAGGACCATATGCAGGCTCAGTATTGATCCTGTGCCAACCACCTTTATCACTGTACTATGTCTCCATTCCGTTATTATTCCATTTATTTGAATTGTAGAGGTAGCAAATACTTAGCAACGGGAATCAGATTCATGATTCTTTTATTTAAAAGCAATTTTTAATTGAATCACCATGAGATAGACCGTTACAAAGTTGTTCATGATTGAGTTTCAGTTATAAAGTGTTTCAACTCCCATTCCTCCACAAGTGCACATTTTCCAACGTTTTCCTCTCCACTTCCAACCTGCCTCTATTGCAGGCGCTTCTTATTCTTCTTGTTCTTGTTCTCCTCTTCCTCCTCCTCCTCCTCCCTCCTCCGCCGCCTCCTCCTCCTCTTCCTCCTTCCTCCTCCTTCCTCCTCCTCCTTCTCCTCTCTCTCTTCCTCTTCCTCTTCCTCTTCCTCTTCCTCTTCTTCTTCTTCTTCTTCTTCTTCTCCTTCTCCTTCTTCTCCTTCTCCTCCTCCCTCCTCTTCCTCCTCCTCCTCCTCCTCCTCCTCCTCTTCCTCCTTCTCCTCCTTCTCCTCCTCCTCCTTCTCCCCTCCTCCTCCTCCTCCCTCTTCTTCTTCTTCTTCTTCTTCTTCTTCTTCTTCTTCTTCTTCTTCTTCTTCTTCTTCTTCTTCTTCTCCTTCTCCTTCTCCTTCTCCTTCTCCTTCTTCTCCTTCTCCTCCTCTTCCTCCTTCTCCTTCTCCTCTTCCTTCTCCTCCTGCTTCTCCTCCTCCTTCTCCTCCCTCCTTCCTCTCTCCTTTTGTGTATTGTGGTTTGCAATACAGATACTGAAGAGTTATCATGTATATCTCTTTGGCTACTTTCAATTATCAGTTCTAACCCAGCGTGATCATTTCCAGCTATTATTGTCATAATAGTCCCTTCTCTATCTTAACTAACCTCCTCCCTGCACACTCTTGTGGTAGATTTCAACTACTGACAACTCTTCCTGGCCCCTTTTTTCCTGACCTTAGATATTAGTCTCATTATATATATAATATATAGTATATATAATATACTATATATATTATATATATACAAGAGTGATATATATATATATATATCACTCTTTCTCCTGGCTCTGCACTCAGAAATTACTCCTGGCGGTGCTCGGGGACCATATGGGATGCCGGGAATCGAACCCTGGCCGGCATGGGCTGGCCGCGTGCAATGCAAATGCAAACCCGCTGGGCTATCGCTCTGGCAATAGTAAAATATATGAATTATATATAGTAAAATATAATTAATTAGAGCCTAGCATCCAGAATATTAAAAAGATCCTAAAATTCAACAACAAAAGGATCAATAACCAATTAGGAGAAATATAAATGGTACAGTTTCTGTAAAAAATTATATTTTTCGATAGTAAAATATATGAATTATGTGCCCAGCTTCCAGTTTTTTAGTCTATTATTTTCAGGATCTTTGTATTTTAGACACTGTTTCTTTTGAGGTACAGAAGGCTCACTGTATCACTGTCTTCCCATTGTTCATCAATTTGCTCGAGTGGGCACTAGTAACATCTCCATCAGTCCTGTCACAAGCAAGTGTAACCCAAGGCCATCTACTTGCTACAGGGACAGGAGGAGCCCAAACCATTCTTCAGGTCATGGAACTGAGGTCCATTAATTGTTACTAGTTTTTGACATAACTGGTATGTATATATATATATATATGTATATATTTGTATACATAACTGTATTTATGTATATATATACATATATATATATCCCACAAATGAATGCAGCCATTCTATATCTGTCCTCCTTCTAATTTCACTCAGCATTATATTCTCCATGTCCATACATGTATAGGCCTTTTCATGGCTTAATTTTCCCTAAAGGCTACATAGTATTCCTTTGTGTAGATGTACCATTGTTTCTTTATCCACTTGTCTGTTCTCAGATACTCAGGTTGTTTCTAGATTCTGGGTATTGTGAATGGTGCTTCAATGAACATAAAAGTGCAGATAGTGTTTCTGCTGTGTGTGTTTTTTTGCCCCCAGGGTATATTCCCAGACGTGGCGTTGCTTTGTCAAATGAGAGCTTAATTTCTAGTTCTTTGAGGAATGTCGATATTGTTTTCCAAAAAGGCTGAACCAGTTGGCATTTACACCAGCAATGGATGAGATTCCTTTCTCTCTGCATCCATGCCAGCACTGGTTGTTCTTGTTCTTTTGAATGTGTGCCATTCTCTGTGGTGTGAGATGATATCTCATTGTTGTTTTGATTCACATCTCCCTGATGAAGAACATTTTTACATGTGCCTTTTGGCCATTTGAATTTCTTCTTTGAGGAAGTTTCTGTTCATTCCTTCTCCCTAGTTTTTGATGGGGTTTGATTTTTTTTAAATAAATTTCTACCAGTGCCTTGTATATCTTTGTTATTAACCCTTATAGATGGTTATTGGATGTTCCACTCCAATGGCTATCTTTCTATTTTAGACACTGTTTCTTTTGAGTTATAGAAGGCTTGTAGTTTTAGAAAGCGCCATTTGTTCATCTTTGCTTCTACTTGTTTAGCCTTTGAAGATGCCTTTAGTTTCAATGTCATGTTGAATTTTTCCTACACTTTATTCCATGTACCTTGTGGATTCAGGACTGATGTTGAACTCTTTAATCCATTTGATCCGACTTTTGTGCATGGCATTACAAAAGGTCTGAATTTTTTTTTTTCACATGTAGCCTTATAGTTTTCCCTGCACCACTTGTTAAAGAGGCTTTCCTTGCTCCTCTTCATATTTTTTTGCTCCTTTCTCAAAAATTGAGTGATCATGTATTTGAGGGTGTGTGTCAGGATTTTGAACTCTCATTCATCTGCTGGTCTGTCCTCATTCCAATACCATGCTGTTCACCACTTTGCAGTGCAGTTTGAAGTTGGAGAAGATGATGCCAAGATGTGGGTGCAATGCAATATCGATTAACTGGTGGCCTTGTAAGGGACCACTGCCCAAAAAAGCCACCTCCGTGCCATTGATCTACCTGTTCAGGGATGGGCCACATGTTGGCACAGGTCCTGAGGTCACAGTTTCATTGCTGACTTTCTGCATTTCAAAAAGTGTAGATGTGCTCTTTCACCTAGGCACTTGTCTAGACACCTAGGGCTGAGGAGGGGCTCTCTGTTCACTGCCCAGGAAGATTGATGATTCTTATGCTGAGGGGAAGTAAAAGAAAATGTGAATGCTTAATGCTTAAAGAGTTCATTCTGGAAATGATGAAAATGTTCTGGAATTAGATAGTGGTGAACCTTATATAATAGCATCATGAGTTCCAGGGTATGCTGTGTGCCCCAACAAAATCTGGGAGCTGGGTATAGGGATTCCCTTCTGCTCCAGGGGACTAGCGGCTGGTGGATGGAGAAACACAAGAATCCAGCAAAGTTTCAAAAGACTTTACTCTCACAGGTTTTGGTATACAGTTCAGTAACAGGAAAACCCCAGACTTTGGGTTCCCGGCTGCAGCGGCCCTGACCATGTGTAGGTTCAGAACCCAAGATAGCTGCCACCACATGTTAAGGCCCAACAGTGAGGAGAACAGAGATGAGAGGTTGAAAAGGCAAAAGGCAAGGGGAGAAAAAGAGAAAGAAGAAAGCAGGCTACAGTTTTTATATCCCCTCAACACAGACTGTCCACATCAATGGGAAGCAGTTGGGTCAATTTCCCTCAGGTAACTTCTCCCAGGACCTCACCTAGGTCCTTTGAGATGTTAATGCTGCCCAGCCAAGATCTGTCTTGGAAGCACCCTGTAGAGTAGAGTGAGGGGATGGGCATGTATCTGTACCAAAGAATATTCTATAGCCAGGTATATTTCTCCAAGCCTTCACAAGGTTCTTGTCTTTACTTCAAAGTTGTTTTGTATATTAGCCTTTAGACTTATTAGAGAGACATGCATGCTTGCTTGGAGGCAAACAGCATTTCTCTCTGGTCTAATTATTTAGAGATCCAACATGGCCAGGTAAATATACCAGTAAGATCTATCTAGTCCCATGATGATTGTGGCAGCATGAGAGAAAATATTCATACCAGCTAATATAGAATACATGGTAAGATATACTGCCACATTCAAACTGTCCTCTTCTATCTACAAAGTGGCCTGCAGGAAGTAACTCCAGGAAAGATGCAGAGGCTCTGGGCAACAGTGTACTGCAACAAATGAGTATTCTAAAAGTCACTGGATATATTACTTGCAATATTAAAATGATAATATTTGGGAGGAAACACAAAAAACCCAAAAGTCACATTTGAAAGGGAGATGAAAAGCAAAGAACAAAATACTTATTGACATTTTTATCCTTGTCACATGTCATGTCGGATTACTAAATTGGCCTTGTAAAATTAAAGAAAAAAATTGCTGTGAGATGAAATGGGCTTTGGCTGCACAGGTATGGGAATTATAACAGTATTCTCAAATTTCTTGAATCAGTTTAATTTTATTTAATTGTGCTAGTTTTAATAAAGATGATTGGTATATATCAAATACTAATTAAATTACAATTTAAATAGTAGATGACTATAGCTGCCTGAAGTTTCATTTCCTCAACCTGCCACATCAAAATACAGTATTTTTTAAATAATTGATCCCAGAATATTAGTTAACTATATTATTAGGGTGCAAATGAATAAATAGTAAAGCACTTGAACTCTGAAGTATTCAGAGCAGCAGTACAGTGGGTACGGTGCTTGCCTTGAATGTGGCAAACTCGGTTTAGTCCCTAGTATGTCCTATGGTCAATCTCCAGCACTCCATATGACCTCCCTAACCTGTCAGGAGTGGTCCCTGAGCAAAGAGCAGGAGTGAGCCCTGAATGCTACTGGGTCTGGCCTCCAATCAGAAATCTGTTGGTTGACTTTTGGGCCTGACAAAGCATTTTCCAGAGAAAAGTTTCAAAAGGATTTTCATATTGCATATCAACCTAGGAAACTACACCCCATGCAAATTGTTTCTCTGTAGTAACTCAGGTTTTTTCCCCTAATATCTATGGTTTCCACATAGTTCCTGAGAGGAAAGGAAATGAAAATGCACTAACCAAAAAAATATAAAAATAAAAACCAACAGTAAAAGAAAGTCGGCTTCTGTCACAGGTTTGGCTGTATTCAGAGTTCCATGAGCTATAGAGTAATTTTATTTCTCGCTCAACATTCACTGACCTTCAGTTAAGAGATAACTGTTGGCTATTGCCAGGTACTGGAGAATCAAATGATGAAAAGTCTTGGGCCCTGCTCTTAATTTAAGCTTTCATAACATAGATAGAAAAACCACTAAATAATCATATAGTGATGAAAAAGTAAAACATTCAGATGCAACAATAGAAGTTAGAAAAGGTACCACTTGATTTAATGAATTTGAGCACAGAACTTTAGATTTGAATGCTGACACTGGAAATATACTTACTATGATGACCTGGGTGATCGATATGATCATTTAATATCTTTTTGCTTCAATTCCTAATTACTTTCTTAGAAATAGCAATCCATATTAATTACTGATCAGTAGCAAAGGTACTAGTATATGGTATATATGTGATACATTGTTATCATTATCATCATTACATATAGATTGGCGCTTTGGGAAAGACAAAGGAAGAATTCTCTAAGCAAGTAAAGAAGCTCTGGTCAACTTCCCAAATACTTTGCTGTCTTAAGTTTACTTGGCTGACATGGGAAAAAAGCATGCCGCTCCCAATAAACTGAAGAATTACATACATAAAGGTACAAAGATAGGAAATATAATAACAAGTATCAGAAACACACTTGAATAATCAGTGTGAGGCGAGTCCAGGGAGACAGAAATTGATGGAGGAAGAGACAGCTAACGTTATATCATTAATGCAACTGTATCCTGAGCACATAATTTAAGATTATTAAGAAAAGGTGCAACACTTTGTCTTTTTTATGAGGTATTCCTGACTGCAATTTGAAAATGGGTTCAAATAAATGACACCATTAATCAAAACAAGCAAATAACAACAAAAAACAAACAAGCAAATAACAACAAAAACAGTTATGAAGTTACTACTTTTTTAGAGCAGGGTTGGTCTAGATGTAGATAATAAAAAAAAGATAATTGATGAGTTTTGGGGTAAAATTGGTTTCGGATGAGTCCTGGGTAAAATTGGTTTCTGGAGGTGGTTTGATATGGACTTTCAGGGGTTTAAAGCTATTTAAGTAATCATTAAATATTGTGATCAGAGGGGCTGGCAAGATAGTACATCAGGTAGGATGCTTGCCTTGCATGTGACTGACCTACCTTGAATCCCCAGCATTCCATATGGTCCCAAACAGACAACAACCAAACTGGATGAGAGTGCTTTCATCAAGGAAACAGAGAATACCTAAGCCAGTTTAAGTTCAGGGAAAAGCATTCTTGACAAAGTGGATTTGTACACTTTGCCTTTTTAAAATTTTTTTTTATTATACCACCGTGATATATTCAATTACAAAGATGTTCATAATTGGGTCTCAGTCATACAGTGTTCCAGCACCCATCCCTCGACCAGACCAGTGCACATTTCCCACCACCAATGTCCCCACATTTCCCTCCCCACCTCCCCCAGCCTGCCTTTATAACAGGCACTTTCCCTTTTCTTCTTTGTCTCTCTCTGTCTCTGTCTCTGTCTGTCTGTCTAGCTCTCTCTCTTACACATTGTGGGGCGTGCCTTTTAAGAATGAGTCACACTTCGTTGACTAAGGGTCATTTAGACAGAATACCGCTATATAAAATGTAGAGGTAATGGGGCCGGAGAGATAGCCCAGTGGGTGGGCATTTGCCTTGCACGCGGCTGGCCTGTGCTGGCCTGGGGTTCGATACCCGGCATCCCATAGGTCCCCGAGCCTGCCAGGAGTAATTCCTGAGTGCAGAGCCAGGAGAAACCCTGAGCTTGCCAGGTGTGACCCAAAAAAAAAAAAATGTAGAGGTAAGAGAAAGCACCACATAGCTGGTGCACAATTATGCAGACAAGACAAGCAAAGTAAGCAGGAACAAGGGAAGTGCTGTACTTGCTAAGCCTTGGAGAGACATCCATATTTTTAAGTGAGGACTTCTGTATAGAGCTTGAATTCCAGGAAAGTCATGCTGCAGGGGGAGATGCAGAAGGGAGTGAGGTGATTCGCAGATATCAGCGACTTTCAGAGGCCTGGATGAGATGGATGGTATGTACAGAATGAGCAGGGAATATGGCAGGTTTGATTTACTATATTAATTAGACCTTTTCAAAGAGACAGCAATGACCTCAAAGAAGCTATGATAATAGTGGGGAGATTCTTGGCTCAATAACCAAAAAGGGGTATAAGGGAGTTGCTGGCTTTGAAACAACTAGATGGGAGTGTGAAATGCTGCCATCTCCTTCCATGTTTGGTCTCGTTCTACTTAGCTCTGAAAGTTAGCTGTTCTCAGATTTGGTAGAGTACATGACTTGTAGGGTGGTCCTGAAATCACGCTTTCTAGATTCTGACCAAAGAAAGAGCACTGTTTCTGATTAAAGATGGATTTGAAATGAGGGCCCCAGGTAAAGCTGGAGCAGGTGAGGTTTGGATTATGTATTTACACCTAAACTCATCTCTGCATTTAAAGGGAAAGGCCTTTGATGCCTAAAGGATATGTCGATGCCAGTGGTTGAGGAGGTAAAGTCAACTACAAGATACACAAAAGGGAGGAGTGGGCAGAGACAAAAGCACTACAGAATTAACTGGATTTGGTAACTGGCTTATCATTAGTTGATTATGGAGGAACAGCAGGAGTGAATTAAGGACTACCTTTAGATTTTTAGATGAACTATTTGGGAGAATGTTGGGATAATGTTGGGATATTGTGAGGAGACAGGAGTGAAAAAAAAGCAGGTGAAGGAGAATGCAAAGAATTCAGAGATATAAATTCAATTTGAGACAGTGTTTGCTGCCCATTAGAATCATTCAAACTGGGCAGAGATTTGGAATCATTTGCACCATTCTGGTACATGCAGTCCCCAAACTGGATGCCATCTCTCAGAGAGAACGCAGAATGAGCAAAGGATGCTTGAGGAGGAATGGCTGTCACCTCAAGGAGTGCAAACCAGCAGAGAATCATATGCCAATTACGGTCGGAAGAGCTGGTAACAGAAGAATGAAAAAGGAGGCAAAGTGGAAGAGAAAGATAAACTCCCAGTCTCCACAAGGCTCACAGTCGAATAGGGAAACACAGAAACAAAGCAGCTAGCATGTGACTAGTGCCAAAATAAATTCTTTGGAGAGACAGGGATCAGACTAGTCAGAGGAAACAGGATTTTAGTAGATCCTTACCCAAAAAACCCCAAAAACAAAAAAAAAAAAAAAAAAAAAAACGGCAGAGGTGAGGAGTATATGGTTTAAATAGTTGGACAATGAGGGGATTCTAAGTTGGAGGATTTCATGCTATTTACAAAGGATCATTTAGGAGACATGCGTACATGCGTGTATTGAAGATCATGAGATCACTTTATGAGGGTGAGTGTGGGCCAGATGGAGAGAGTTGGAATGCCAAACCGAAACATCTGATAATCAACTTTGGTTGGAGAGAGCCTTAAAAGTCTTAAACACGCCCTTAAAGAAGCTGACCTATGTTGTTGCCCCCTCCCTTAAAGCATCTCTGTTGTGTCCTAGAAATTTACTTCACTCCTTTTCTGTGCATCTCTCCTTGTTGACTATGTTTTAGAGAACATGAGGTAGGACTCTGACACTTCGTGAGTATCAGCATTGATCTGGGACTGTTCAGAAGCTTTTTCCAACAGGTAGTTAAGTTTTCTTTTCTTCCATCTATTACTTCCAGTTACATCCCACAGGGACCATGTGAAACAATTCCATGTTCTCCTTGTGTTTATGTTCTGAAGACGCTTATAGAGTTTCCACATCCCCTCCACTTTGAGCTCAGCCAAGGTATACATGTTTAATTCTTTTTAATCTCCCCCCGTAAGTCACTCCCTCTGGCCTCTTAATCATCCTAATTGCTCTCCTCTGAATGGCAGCCAACTCGGTATGCGCATCTTCCTTGCGAGGCCGTTAGGAACATCGTATTCCACGTGTGGTCTCTCTAGGCCCATATATTACCTCCCAGTCGCATCATTTGAAGGCTGGACATGTGGGGCTGCCCCTCTGCTGCTCTCCCCACAGTGCACCCTGGCCTCGCTAAATCCCTTATCGCAACAGGTTAGCTCCATTTCCAGGTGGGCCCGCTGCAAAGCTTGGAACCCCTACTCACCACATGTTCTCCCTCTCCCAAATCCCATCCCAGGAGGTCTCCGACTTGGGAATGGTGGCCTGGGAGCAGGCCGAGTATCTGTGGAAAATTGCAGCTAAGCTTGCATAAGTAAACCTTGGAAGAGGCGAGGCTGCGGAGTGCCCAGAACTAGAGGATGCTGCGGCCTCTGCGAGCTGCTCTCTGGCCGGCAGAACCGTGAGCGCTGAGAAGCGCAAGTTGGAGGCTGCGTTTCTGTTTCCAATTATCCTTTTTTATCTCTGCTCTGGCCTTTCTCCTTACCTAAGTGTTTTCATAGTTCTCAGCCATGATTGTTTAGCTTTGTGAGGATAAACGTGAAACCAAACAAATTATAAATATCCTATTTCAAGATGTGTTATCAGCCTGTGAATAGAAACCCCCAGGAAACCTGGGTCTTTTGAGAGCGCGGTCTCCCTCGCCCTTTTTTTTCTTTTTTGAAGCTTTTTGGGGGGCGTGGGGTTAGCGGGGTTAAATTCTCCTCTGCCACTCTAAGGAGGTGGTGGCAGAGATTAAACCGCCTTTGAGAAAGCCGAATGTTTGGGTTTCAGGGGAGGCTGACTAGGAAGCCCACCTGAGGCTTCCGCAGCGGCGCGGGAGGAAACAAAAGCCGAGATGGACCGTCCAGCTGCGAGAGGAGCAGCACGGAGCGCCAGTGCCCATGTCGGGGTCCGAGGGTCCGCCCAGAGCTTTCCCTGGGGCGCGCCTGCACGTGTGCACCTTATTATTAGCAGGGTTTTGTTTGGGGGGTCTACACCCTGAGGTGCTCAGCGCCCCCCATCCTGCCGGACCCCTGGTGTACGCCGGTTAACCAGGTGGGCCCGACCCCTTCCTGCAGCCAAGGCGCACAGGCTCAGGCTGCTCCTGGGTCTTGTTCTCTGCTCCACACCTCAGGGTGAATCGCTCCGGGTCTGTCTACACAGGGGAAACCACAATGGAAAGTGTTTCGTTGGTGGGGTGGAGGGGAGGGAAGAGAGAATGAGGAACAGAGGAAGCTGTGGGGACCCCTCCACCCCCCAGGCCTGTGTGCGCGCTGATGCCTCCTGGGGTCTCCTCCCGCTGGGATGAGCAGCCTCCAGACTTCTCCAGGCGTCACAGACCCTGCATGGACCCTGCTCCTCTAGAATGCTCTAGAAAAGGCGTCCTGACAGCTACTTAATAACGTTTCATGAAGGCCCCATCCTCTGCGGTCGCTGTTTTTCTCCAAGCCTGAGCTTTCACTCAGCGGAGGGGCCACAGATAAGACTCAGGTGGTAGGGCCGGAGCGATAGCCCAGCGGGTAGGGCGTTTGCCTTGCCACGGCAGGCCCGGGCCCGGGTTCGATCCCGGCATCCCATATGGTCCCCCGAGCAACGCCAGGAGTAATTCCTCAGTGCAGAGCCAGGAGAAACCCCTGAGCATTGCTGGGTGTGACCCAAAAAAAAAAAAAAAAAAAAAGACTCGCATAGTCCAGTTCCATTTGAGTATCAAAATAAACAGGGAATAATTTTAGTATAAGGTTACCCCCTATGATAGTCCCCTTATATGTTATTTTGCTAAACCTGGCAACCCCAATTCCGCTCTTAGTAAGGATTCTAATTCGATTCCCATCCTGAGGTCAGGACCTGGCCTCTGTCACCAGCCTCTCCCTTTGACGGTCCCCACTGAAACTGGTGCAATTTCAGCAACAGACCAAACCCTCCGGCATTTTCCTGAAGGGCAGTGGAGTGGAAAATAAAGGAAACATTTAGGTCACCTAAACCAGCCTTTTGACTTGCCAGCGTGAGAAAATGGGACTGTTAAGTGCCGTGTTCTCGTTTATTGGAGGCAGTTTGCAAGACATGCCGTGAGCATAGGAGTTAAATAGTGCTTGCCTTTTGTAAGCAGCAACTCGAACTGGGGTTTACATTTGGGATTAATAGTAAACTCCACAGGCCTTACGGACAGAGGAATGTAGTTGCCCAAATAAACAATAATTTCAGGCAGGACTCAGGACCGATCCTGGGAGCCTGCAGCTTCTTCCTAGCAAGGAGCATTTCCCAACTCTGAAGTCATTTGTAATGTGCTGGGGAAACATTTTTAAAAAAGGATATCTTAGATACCATAAAAGGAAAAACAATTCTCTCTTTTGAAGTAATAAATGCCATTTGTAGCAGAATTCCCTCAGTTTGCATTTCTCAATTATTTCCTGGTCATGCAAGGCGTATAGTGGCTGAGTGATGCCCACTGCCTAGTTAGGAAACATCTCCAGGAACCATGTGGATCTGGGGTTTACTGTTCTCTAAATGTAACACATTCTTCCTATTACATATAATGAAGAATGCCCTCTTACTGGAGAAGTCCATTTCATGGGAGTGACTGGAAGGCCTTCAGAAGGTGGAATTCTGTTACACGTTCCCTCAATGGCTGCTGTTCCTTCCCCACCAAAATATGCAGAATTTAAAAAAACCAGCAACGTTTCCTGAGCAATACCAAGTTTCCCGTGAACTCCTTTCCTCTTCTTCCCACCTCAGCTTCCACATCACAGGTTGGACTTCTGCAAGACACACCTCAACCAAAAAGAAAGAGCACATTTGGACTGGAGACATGAATATGTGAGAAGCCCAGAACACATCACTGGGAGATCGCGGACAGTTCCAGAACTCTGTTGAAAAGATACAGACTCTTATCAACTCCAAAAGTGCTGCCCACACTGGTGCCTGGAGGTGTGAGGAGTCCTCAGACACTCCTTCCTCCCCACTTCCGGCTGAACAGTAAGCAGCTCTGGAGGAACCGCTTCCCTGGGCCAGTCTCACCCTCTTGTGCGCCCTATGCTAAGGCTTAAGGAAACCCAAAACTTGGATTCTTTTCCACTTCATTCCTTCAATAAATATTTATTTATTGTCTCTTGGGTCCACTTCACTCTTCAGCACGCTGTCAAGGCCCCCTGGTAGTGGATGAGTGCGGGGCTTTGAATCATCCTGGGAGGGGTGACTGGTGGAGTACCAAGGGGAGCGATCAGACGTGCAGGAGAGCGGCAACGGTAAAGCTGCTGTTTCCAGACATGCAGGAGAGCGGCAAGAGTAAGGCTGCTGTTTTCCTCTGACCCTGCCACTCAGCACAAAGCAGATGCTCAGAAAATATTTGTTAAATCTTTTTTCAAAATTTTTTTTTTAATTTTTGGGGTCACACCCGGCAATGCTCAGGGGTTACTTCTGGCTCTGCACTCAGAAATTACGCCTGATGGTGCTCGGGACCGTATGGATGCCGGGACTGAACCCAGGTCGGCTGCGTGCAAGGCAAACGCCCCTACCCCCTGTGCTATTGCTCCGGCCCCTATTTGTTAAATCTTGTTTGCAGATAAAATATTCAGGATGTGGACTCTTTTTTAAATAATCCCTAAACTACTTTCATCTTTTTTTTATCTAACTATATACGTTTATAAATACAACTTTAGCAATGTTGCATATTGAAAAATGCCATTACTTTTTTTTTCTTAGATAGTTAAGAAAAGTGTTAGTATGTGAGACTTGGTGTTTGGATCTTGGGTTTTTCTATGTCCTTGGCCAGGAACATTGTAAGAGCTAGTGGGTGTGCCCGCCAGACCAGAACTGGCTTTACTCAAGAAATTCCTTATGTGAGACTCTTTGTCAAGATGCTATATGCCAGTGAACCCCAGCCTGTCCTGTCTGGAGTCATTACGAAAGAGGAGAGTAATGCAATTATCTAGAAAATTGGTCTTTCTCTGAAACCAGGCTAGATAACACAAGTACAATATAGGTTATCTAGGTTTGCTAAATGAATAAAGGGGGTAAATCACTTTAGTCTTTCTCTTATTGTTTGTTATTTTGGATCACACCTGGATCACATATTTGGGGGTTACTCTTAGCACTCAGAAGTGCTCAGGCTCCCTTTTGGTGGTGCTCAAGAAATCACATGGTGTCAGGAATCATACCAGAGCCCTCCTCCCCCACAACAAAGTATGTGTTCCAGCCCTTTGAGCTATTTGATAAGTGAAAATGTACCCAAGGAACGTTTTATCAAGTTCACATGTTGGCTGCTCACCCTACATAAAGTGTGATGGGAAAGTTGGCTTAGGAATTTGCATGAGATACAATGCTGATTAATCAATTAATTTTTAAGCAAATATTTGATATTAATTGAATGTAGAATGTAGAATTTTCCACAGTGCTTGATGTGGTGGTTGATGGGATGGAAGGGCCTATCTATCTATTTGGGGCTTTTAATGTAGTGGATGATTCAAGTCTAACACGTGCAAAACCATCAAGTTTTATGGCAAGGAGTTGGGAGAAGGCATGGACCTTAGAAGTTGGAGACAATTGAAAGAGAGGAGTTAAGCTGATAAGGATAATAATAATGCCCAACTTTGTGATCAATGGACCAAAGAGTTTCCAAACCCTCACAGCAGCTTTGTGGTTGTATTGTTGCTTTCGCCATTTTTCACAAGAAGCAACAGCCTGATTAATGTTAAGTAACTTGCCCCAGGTCATTCAGCAAGTAAATGGCAGACTGAGATGAAAACCTTTGTGCTGAGATGAAAAAGGGTGAGTGAAAATGGTAGTTAGATGGGAAAAAACATTTCCTCTCCACCCCTCCTCCCCTTTACTTTAAAGGGTGGATAATAATTCCTACCTTTCAGGGTTGGTAGGCGGGATAAATGAGAGCGTTTGTGAACTTTCCAACACTGCCTGGTGCTCAGTGGGAAATCAGACCACATTAGGGAACAGGGGAGGTGAGGACAGACATTGCATAGAGGGGACTGTGACGTGACTAATGGGAGCAGTGGGAAATAAATTTGGAAAGGAAAAGGATCCAGTTTATAGAGGACCTTTAGAGCTCCAAAAGAGGCTGGGGATTGATGTGGCATTGGAAACTTGAATGAAAATGATTGTTCTTTTCTGATTTTAAAAGTAGCATCTACTTTAAAAATATTTGGGGGAAAATATAAGAAAGTATGAAGATAGAAGTAAAATAGTTCCACCACCTTAGGTTAATTTTTTTTAGTATATTTGTATTACCTAACTTTGAACCTGATTTGATAAAATGTTACTAAACACAAAGTTATCATATTAAAATTGTGAAATGGTATTTGTATGTTACTCAGTTTTGGTTACTGTAATATATAATAAGCTCTACAATATTTACTCTTTGTCTAAACTTTATTTAAACATGGTAATTTACAAAGTACAGAGTTATTCACAATACAGTTGTTAGAAGCTTTATCATTCAACACCAATCCCGCCACCAGTGTGCCCCCCCACCACCACCACAAAGACCCTTATTTCCCACCCACCTCCCATACCCCTGCCTGCTTCCTTAGCCCGCACTAATTATATTGACCATTACAGCCCATATATGGGAATGGTATTGATGAAGTCATGACTGTTTTTCTGGATTGCTATGTGTGAGTTTGGCTAATTTCTGTTCTTGCATTCACTTTCTGAGTTTCTAGAACGTGGTGGGTTTCTCTAGTCAACTGTAACCTAATGCACCTATGGACAACACTTATTTCAAATTTTTCTGCACCTCTGTTTGAGTCTGTCCTAAGCATACACTGAATAATCTATTCTATGTTGCTTGTTGGAGCTACTTATCTAAATATGGTCAATGAATATATTCTTAGACTAAAGTTAATGGAGGTTATTAAACCTGCATTGTGCCATCTGAGCCCACTGTCTTTTTTTAAATCTTTTTTTAAATTTGGCTCAGGTATGCCGGTCCAGAGACTCACAGACATGGGGCAGAGCTGCTACTTGCTCTCCCTGTGCCCAGCCGCTCACAAGGTGCCCAGGAGGGATGGCGGGTTCTAGCCCTGGCTCACCACCCCAGCAGAGCCTTGCAACAAGCCAGATGACCCCCCCACTCCATGAGGGCCTCCATTTTCCACATCCGGACTTCTCTCTCAGAACTCCACCCAGCTCACCAGCCTATCACAGCCTGGCTCCCGCGGCCGCGATGCCGCCGCAGTTCATCAATAAATGCTGGACTTAGAGATGACTACAAGAGTATGCTACCTGCACGGCAGAGCCTGGCAAGCTACCCGTGTTGAATTTGATATGCCAAATACCAGTAACAATTATAGACCTCATTCCGGTATGGATTGAGGCTCTTTATGTTCCTGGAGCAAGCAGATGCCCTTGGCTCTAATAGCATGAGACAGGACATATGGAGATGTTACTGGGGCCCGCTCAAGCAAATTGATGATGAATGGGAAGACAGTGATACAGTGTATAAAAAAGTCGATGTTAGTACAGACCAGACATCATGACCACACCCTTGTGTTTGTATGCCCCCTACTTAATTATACAAAATGTGATGTAGCACGATACCTGGCACACCAGTATACCTGGCTTTGAGATCTCATGCAGCCACAAAGCAGCCACACACCATGGGGAGGGCTGGCAGCAGCTCTGCATCCATATGTCTGCGTCTCTGAATCATAGCCGGCAGTGCTGGGGGCTGTTCTAGGTGGCCCACCGGGCCTACGGAGGGGATCCAAGTGGAGGAAGGGGAGCCTGTCTAGAACTACCGCCAGTGCTGTTGGCCATTATCCAGAGACACAGATACACTGATGCAGAGCTGCTGCCTCCTCTCCCCATGTTAGGCTGATGGGGCGTCCTGGAGTGGGGGGCAGGTTTTGGTTCCAGTCTGCGAACCCAATAGAACCCCAGAAGCCAGAAAAAACCTAATGTACCACAATTGCAGCCATTATCAAGGTCCAGACTCCACAGCTCGTCGGAGCCCCACTCAAGAGAGAAGCCAATTCCAAGCCCAGGTATGCAGGTGTGGCGACTCAGTTCACCAGGCTTCTGTGGAGAGTTTTTACTCTTTTATTTGAACATTTACCATAGCGCTAAATGATGTCTTTATTTGTAAGTACTACTAATGTACTTACTAATGTATCTTATTACTTACTATTGTACTAAGGTACAATATTTAAGAAGATTTTATTTTTGACAAATTAGCTTCTATTTTTTTTCTATTAGAAATTGCACTGTGATGAATCCCACACGGCAGAGCCTGGCAAGCTACCCGTGTCGTATTTGATATGCCAAATACCAGTAACAATTATAGACCTCATTCCCATGACCTGATGGAATGGTTTGAGGCTCTTTATGTTCCTGGAGCAAGCAGGTGCCCTTGGGCTCTACTTGTATGAGACAGGTCATATGGAGATGTTACTGGTGCCCGCTCGAGCAAATCAATGATGAACGGAAGACAGTGATACAGTGATACTGTGATGAATCTTTTGATATACACAACTTGAATTTCATTTAAAAATATTTCTTTAGGCAGAATTCCTAGAAATAGAAATAATAAATAAAAATATGTGTGTTTTTAGTGCTATTGGTTTGTACTAACAAGTGACATTCCAGAAAACTTCAGTTTATACTTTTATCAAACTGAGCCTATTTTATTTGATTTTTTAGCCTATTTTAATGAAAGCCCGGCCCACAACATTTTGGTTTCTCTCTCTCGCTCTCTCTCTTTCTCTCTCGTTTGGTTTTGGGCAATACCTTGCAGTGCTAAGGCTTACTCCTAGCTCTTAATTTGGGGCTCATTCCTGGAAGGGCTTGAGGCAAAATATGGAGTGCTCTGGATTGAACCTTGGTCAGCTGCATGCAAGGCAAGCACCCTACCCACTGTACTATCATTCCAGCCCAAGTTGATTTCTTTTAACACTGCTAACTTTCATACAAAAATAATACCTTGTCTTTATTTTATTGCTTTATATGCTTATAACTTTCTTTTTTTGCATTTTATTTTAAAATGTTGCTTGAAATTAATACTGTCTCCCCTAGTCTTAATGTCTATTTTTGTCTGAGAAATCCTTGCCTCATCTTCAATTTCTTGCCTTTTTTTTGTTGTTCCTGTTGGATTGTAGAGCATTAATTATATGCCATTAATTATAAGGAGCTTCTCCCATTCCCAATTACTATTTATTTGTATGTCATTTAAATTTTCTTTCTTTGCCTTCTTGCCACTATCTAGATATTATTTCTAAGAGAGACCTAATATGAATCATGCCTGTAATTTTATTTATTTATTTATTTATTTAGGTTTGGGAACATATTGGTGGTGCTCAGGATTTTTCCCTGGTTCTGTGCTCAGATTTTATTCTGGTTATGCTACGGGAACCATATGTGGTGCCAGGAATTGAACCCAAGCTGGCCACATGCAAGACAAGTGCTCTACCGCTCTCCTAATTATCTCTCCAGCCCATGCTGGCATTTAAATTTTTAAAGTATGCATGTTAAACAAGTAAAAAGATATCAGTAAAATAAGTCTTACAATTGATACAATTATTTTAAATACAACTTTAAGACAGAGCATGATCAATCCACCCTGGCTCTAGTCATATTTCAGCTACTCTTGTGGCTAGTGACAGCCACTGCATTTAGCTGTGCAGATTTAGAACATTTCTACTACTGCAAAACATTCAATTGGATCATACTGCTAAAATGCTAGTATCTCTGATATTTTTACAAGGGGCCTGTATATAATAGGGATGTTAGCTTTTTGTCTGCCATGTATGTCATAACACTTTCCTAGTGTGAAATTTGCTTTTTGTTTGTTCTTTTGAATTACATATTTTAAAACTACATAGACAAATCTATCATTCCTTACATTTTTGTGGGGGCAGGGGATACACCGGGCAATGTTTAGTCCTGGCTCTGCACTCAGAAATTGCTGTGACAGTGTTTAGGGGGCCATATGGGATACCAGGGATTCCCATGTGCAAGGAAATTGTCTTACCCATTGAGCCCGATATTTTTATTATTTGTTGGTTTTAGGGTCATATGCAGCATTTTCATGGTTTACTCCTGGCTCTGTGTTCAGGGATCACTCCTGATGGTGCTCAGGGAGTTGCATATGGCGGTACTAGAGACTGAACTCAGGTCAGTTGCACACAAATCAAGTACTGTACCTGCTGTATTATTGCTGACCCAGCTGCTCTTATTTTTAGAACTATCTATTCCCATATTAGTTACTTTTTCACTTATATTTCCCCCAGATGTTTTCTAAAAAAGTTTAATTCTAAGACATTTGCTTTATTGATTGATCCATTCAGGGCCATGTCCAGTTGGTGTTTGAGGACAACTCCTGGTGTGGTGACTGAGTGACACTCCTAGTAGTGCCTGGGAACTATGCAGTTCCAAGAATGGGACCTGGGACACCTGCTTGCTTTGCATATGCCCAAATCTGTGAGCCCTGGAACTTTTTGCATTTATATTTAAATTCTACTTGAATATAAATGATTTTACTTGTAATTCACTTGATATGACATAAAGTTTTTAGTATCACGCCTCACTCAAGTGAGAGAAGGAATCCGAATTCTGACCTCCGTCGCTATTCCAGAATCAGGGGCGCTGTCTCGTTTGCCAAGGTATCGAAAATCAGATGGGCTGGACATGTAATGCAATTTGGAGACCACCGCTGGACTAGACCCATTACCGACTGGATCCCACAGCATGTCAAAAGATCACGTGGCCGCCCACCTACAAGATGGTCAGACTTCCTTGTCAAGACCCTGAAGGAACGGTTTGAGGCTCTTCATATTCCTGAATCAACCAGATGCCATTGGGCTACATTGGCATGTGATAGGGTCCAATGGAAATGTTACTGGCGCCCGCTCGAGCAAATCGATGAATAACGGGATTCAAGTGATGAAGTGATCAAGTGATCAAGTATCATCTTATGGATTTTGAAACTGAGTTTCATGCTTTGTAGTTCATGACTGCTGATATTTGCAAAGGGTTGCTGAGATTTCTTTCCTTCAAATATTTCAAATGTTGTTTGAAATTAATTTGTTGCCTCCAGTTTTTTCCTTGTTCATGCACCATCCATTTTTTTTAATATATATTTTATTATACCACCATGAGATATACAATTACAAAGATGTTCATGTTTGGGTTTTTGTCTTACAGTGTTACAGCAGCCATCCCTCCACCAGTGCCCATTTCCCACCACCATGTCTCCGATTCCCTCCCCTTCCCCTAGCCTGCCTCCATGACAGGTTCTTTATCTCTTCTCTCTTTCTCTCCTCTCTCTCTCTCCTTCTCTCTCTCTCTCCCTTCTCTCTCTCGCTCTCCCTTCTCTTACACACTGTGGATTACAATATATACATTTAGAGGTTATCATGTGTATCTTTTTGCCTGTATTCAATGCTCAGTTCTAGGCCGGTATTACCACTTTTGACAATTATTAGCACACTGTTCCCTTCTCTGTCTTACCTAACCTCTGACTCCCACATGTTTGTGGTAGATTCCACCTTTGACCAGACCTCCTGACCTCCTGATCCATGTTTTGCCTGACCTTGGATATTGGTTTCACACTATGTTTGTGTATATATACACACACACATATTTATATCATGCAAATAAATGCAGTCATTCTATATCTATCTTTTTCCTTCTGGCTAATTTCACTCAACATGATCCTCTCCATGTCCACCCATTTATAGTTGCCTCTAGTTTTGATGTCTGTGTTTGCTCAAGAAATCATTGTCTGATCTTCAATTTCTTACCTTTTGTTGTTGTTGTTGTTGTTGTTGTTGTTGTTGGATATTGGGCCATACCTGGCAGTAGTTATTCTTAGCTCTGTGCTCAGAATTTGCTCATGACAGTGTTTGGGAGATGACCTACAGGGATTGAACCTGGCCCTTGTACATGCAAAGCATGTATTCAGCCCACTGAATAATTTGTCTGGCTCTGCCTATCAATTTTGTTTTGCATGTGGTCATTTTTACAGCTCATTTAATAACCACTAAATTGATTTATTATTATTGATTTTTTTTAGATAGAAACTTCTCCAATTATTAGGGTTTTTTTTGTTTTATTAGTCAGACTGCTAAAGTATGCTTTCAAGAAATTATTTTCAAATAGTTATTTAAATTGATCACTTGAATCCCGTTATTCATCGATTTGCTCGAGCGGGCGCCAGCAACATTTCCATTAGACCCTATCATGTGCCAATGTAGCCCAATGGCATCTGGTTGATTCAGGAATATAAAGAGCCTCAAACCGTTCCTTCAGGGTCTTGACAAGGAAGTCTGACTATCTTGTAGGTGGGTGGCCACGTGATCTTTTGACATCCTGTGGGATCCAGTTGGTAACGGCTCTAGTCCAGCGGTTGTCTCCAAATAGCATTACATGTCCAGCCCATCTGATTTTCGATGCCTTGGCAAACGAGACAGCGTCCTTGATTCTGGAATTGAGACACAAATCGCAGCCATGCGGTTTACCTCCAAATTGCTGTGAATATTCTACCCACCCCTCTGAGAGAGCCCCACAAAGTAATGAGAGTATAGAGCCCGCACGGCAGAGCCTGGCAAGCTGTCTGATGCATGTTTGATATGCCAAAACCAGTAACAAAAATGTTTATTTTCCTGACCCCGAAAGAGCCCTTAATATGGCAGCAGTAAGAAAGGCAAACAAGCAGTGCCTGATAAAATTTCATGGCCATCCTAGGCTGCCAAAATGAAGAAGGACTAAAATGACTGTCTGTACTTTCAATGCATGTACGCTGGCATCGGAAGCATATATTGAGGATCTGATGGTGCAAGCGCAAAAGATCAAGTACGACATCATTGGTCTGACTGAGACGAGGAGGTGTCAGTCTCATCATGCTGTATTTGACACCCGAGAAGAATTGTTCCTTGGAACATGCGACCGAAAAGAGGCGTCGGTGGCGTTGGTGTCCTTGTCAACACGAACATGGCAGTCAACATTGACTCATTTGAATGCCTAACAAACCAGATAGGACGATTGTACTTGAAGAGATGTGGCCCACTGCCAGCAATTTCTATCTTCATTGTCTATGCACCAACATCCACATACAAAGGAGATGAAATTGAAAAATTCTACATGGAACTGGAGGAGTTCTATAAAAAAGATCACACCTTCTACAAGATCATAGTCGGTGATTTTAATGCCAAGATAGGACCGAGAAGATCGGCTGAAGAACTCCACATCAGGACCCTAGAATGGAACGAACAGGGTGAGAGACTATCTGAGTTCATCATGTCCACCAAGACCATTCATGGGAACTCACAGTTACAGAAGGCTGAAGCAAAACGTTGAACATGGGAATCTCCTGGTGGACTAGTTCCACAATGAAATTGACCACATCATCTTCAATCGAAGGTTTTGTCTGACCGATGTTGCTGTCATTCCCACATTCCAAACAGAATCGGACCACCGTCTCCTTCATGCAAAATTCTACTTCCCACAACGGGGAGAAAAGGCTGCAAAGTTTAAGAAGAGAACTCCCAGAACGACCACTAACTGGGAACTCTTTGGCACCATTGCAGCAACATGGGAAGATACCACCATTGACGACATCGATGAAGAATACAACCGACTGGTTCAGCACCTCCATGATTGTGCGAAGAATGCCGAGAGAGAGAAAGACACAAAAGGATGCCTGTCTTCAGAACCTCTCGAGCTCATTCCGCCAACGTGGCAAGCAAATGCCACGAGACCAAATGCTAATGTCCAAGCTTGCTAAACGGTGCAGAGAAGCGATAAAAGCAGACCTCAAAGACAGAAGAGCAGAAATACTGGAAGATGCAGCAGAAGCCGGGAAAAGCATTCGCACCGCCCGCCTGTCCTTCGCCAACTATAAGACCAAGATGACTGCCCTCCGTGCCCTGATGGATCTATCACATCTTCCAGAAAGGCAATGGAGAAGATTATCCAGGACTTCTACTCAAATCTCTTTGATAGCCACATCCACCTGCCCACATACCAAATTCCACAGGATGGATATGTCATTCCCAACATTCTCCCTTCTGAAATCCGACATGCCATGTCATCGGTAAAGAAGGGAACAGCACCAGGCCCAGACAAAGTCAGACCCGAACACCTGAAGAATCTGCAGTTGGTGCTCATCAATACACTAGCTCGGCTCTTCACACGCTACCTGTCCGAATGCAAGGTGCCCTCCCAATGGAAAACCAGCAGGACAGTTCTACTGTTCAAGAAGGGAGACATTCACGACATCAGCAACTATCGCCCCATCTGCCTGTTGTCCGTCACCTACAAGCTGTTTACACGAGTCATCCTGAACAGGATTGGCAGAACACTAGATGAAGGACAACCATGCGAGCAAGCTGGCTTCCGGAAAGGATTCAGCACAATCGACCATATCCACACAGTAACCAAGCTCATTGAGGTTTGTAGGGAGTACAAGATGCTGCTCTGTCTCACGTTCATTATTTAAATTAAGAGCTCAATAAATAATTTAAAAGTTAGGGACCACAGTACAGTAGGACACTTGCCTTGCATGTGATTAACCCAGATTTGATTCCCAACATTCCATATGATCCCCAAGCACCACCAGGAGTAACCCCTGAGCATTGCCCAGATGTTCAAAAACCAAAACCAAACCAAACGGTATTCTGAATTAGAGATAGAAGAATTAATGGTATTAAGTCTATTTCTAGCATTGATTATTTTGTGTTACTGATGTTCCTGAATCCAAATTTAATTAGAAATTTTATGAGAAATGAAAGTTTCCCTCAAAATTATATTAATGTTGCTGAATTATTTAGTAGATAATAGCACAATATTAGAAACCAGCATGAGTTTTTGTTATTTAATATATCTAATTTAACCACTAAAATCTAATTTCTGTCTTCTATTCTTTTCTTAAAAAAAAACTTTCCAATTGAAAAAATATGATACATTTATGTTTTTTGTTTTGCAGGACATGCCTATGTTTGATTCTTTTCACTGATTTTTTTTTCTGTCCAGAATGAGACAATTTTGTCTTCAACTTTGAATCTTCTTTCAAATTAGAAACATGTCTAGATTCATTTCTAGGAAGATCACTTTTGTTTTGGGACCACACCCAGCAATGCTCAGGGTTTGCTCCTGGCTCAGCACTCAGATATCACTCTTGGCAGTGCTTGGGAGACCATATGGGATGCTGGGAATTGAACCTAGGTTGGTTGTGTGCAAGGCAAGCTCCCTTTCCCCTGTAATATTTCTCTAGCCTCTCATGACTAATTTTAAATTTGATCTTGAGATTGAGACTCCAGACTTTACCCCTCCTATGTGCAATCTTTTAAAAAAAATAAACTGTGTCCATCTTATGTATATTTTAAAAGAATTTCAACAAATGGTATAACATGAGAATTAAGTTGTTTTTCCCAGAACTGGAAAAAAATGTTTTCATATCTCTTATTCCATTTTAAGCAATGTCAATTGTACATTTTTCATGTTGTTATACTCCTGCTATTAATTTTAATATTTTGTATTAAAATATTAATACTATATTATATATCATCACCATACTGAGAGAGTTCTCTCTGTATTGTGGCACTCTGAGTTATTGGAGGCATGGTTTCCACAGTCATTTTTGTACATTTTCCACCTATTATAATATGGGAGTGACATCTGAAAAATACAAAGAAGGAAAAGCACTTGCTAGACTTGAGGAGGACTGTAGGTACTACTCAAAAAGCAATACCCCACACGGTTCCGTGACACTACCCTATTTTCTAAAGTATAGACCTGAATTTGTTACAGGGTACAGGAAGTGGGAAAGAAATAACCATCTCTTACCCTTGTTTCAGGATTTGGCTTATTCTATTTTAAGTAGCAAAAACATATCATATTTTACAGTATTTCTTAAATCAGTTCCAAAAATTTTTATTTTATTTTATTTATTTATTTTATTTTTTTTGCTTTTTGGGTCACACCCAGCAGCGATGCTCAAGGTTACTCCTGGCTCTGCGCTCAGGAATCACTCCTGGCACTGCGTGGGGAACCATATGGGATGCCAGGGATTGAACCCAGGTCGGCTGCATGCAAGGCAAACGCCCTACCTGCCCCTACCTGCTGGACTATCGCTCTGGCCCCTTTTTTTTATTTTTACTTTTTTTTTTGGGGGGAGGGAGTCACACCCAGCAATGCTCAGGGTTACTCCTGGCTCTGAGCTCAGGAATCACTCCTGGCACTGCGTGGGGGGCCATATGGGATGCCAGGGATCGAACCTGGGTTGGCTGCATGCAAGGCCAAAAATTTTATAATTACCAAAGTTTCCTATTAGATTTAGAAGTGGATTGGTGGTCAAAGGTGCTTTATTACTTTTCTGTTTCTGGATATATTTGCTCATGTAAGAGGTTATAATTGGATTTGTTAATCAAACAACACATGTTTTCCTCTATGCTAATCATTTTGAAGTTGAGATCATGAAAACTATGTTTTAGGAGGATGCCTGCCTTTACAGAAGACGTTTAGGAAGAGTCTGAGCTTGGGGTTATGTAGACAAGTTAGGGGGCTACAGAAACAATCTAAGCATGAGACAGTGCAATTTTTTAATAGGTTAGGGACACAAGGAATAGAAAGGAAAGGGTATGTGCACAAACTAACCTTCTCAAAAGGAATATTGGATCTGGGCAGAAAAAAAAAACACAAACAAAAACCAGACACAGCAGATGACAAGAGAGAAAATGGTTGGCTTTATGTTTTTGTTGTTGTTCTGGTGGATTGAAAGAATGATACTGCCTCTATAAATAAATGAGGACTGGAAATCTCACTTACAGGAAAGCATTATTTTACTTTGGGATAGTCTGACTTTGAGGGGAAAAAACAATCTAATTGTGGGAGACACTGAAGATTAGTTTATTCATCATCCATTCAATCTCCTTTCCACATTGTCTTCTCTCATAGCAACTAGACTAGAAAGCTAATCAGACAAAGCTATTTCTTTCAGTCGGCCTGGGAGACAGACAATGTGTATGACCTATATCCCACCATTTATAGTACCTTGTGAGATTTAATTGCAAAATTGAGCAGACAGATTTGTAAAATAGATAAGATTTAAACTAGAATTAGTAATTATGTACTGAGAGAGATGGAGTGGTAGAATATTGTTATCCAATCACTATCACTATCTTCCTGTTAATCATCTATTTGCTAGAGCGGGCACCAGTAATATCTCCATATGTCCTGTCTCATGCTAGTAGAACACAAAGGCATCCGCTTGCTCCAGGAACATAAAGAGCCTCAAACCATTATATTAGGTCACGGGAATGACCTAATATAAATGTTACTGGTATTTGGCATATCAAATACAACACGAGCAGCTTGCCAGGCTTGCCGTGCGGGTAGCATACTGTTGTAGTCACCACTACAAAAGTAGTGAACAGAGAAGAAAACCTGCATGGAGATACTTTGGAAAGGCAATTATGACTCTCATAGAGGCAGAAGGGCATGATATTTAAGGACCATATTGCTTTGATTTTTAAATCTTTCTTCATTGGGGCCTGAAGCTAAACAATGATTAAACCAGAAACATAAAATGATTAGTCAGAACAAGAGAGATGTTCAATGTGTGATGTGTAAAGAGATTGAGTAGATTCTTGGCACAACACGGTGTCCAAAGCACTGCTGGCAATAACCCTTGAGCACAGAGTCAGAAGTAACCTCTGAGTACCACCAGGTGCCAAACACCATCTCAGTCCACCATCCCCAGACCCCTCTCCCTGATAAACCAGTTCCAAGCACCCTCTTATTCCACTACCCCACTACCCTCCCCTCCCCCCCAAAACCAGTTCAACAATAAAACAGTCTGCTACATAAAAAGTGTTGAAGAACTGACATATGTGGTTCCAGAAAGACTGGTAAATAGAACAAAGAGGAAGATATTGAGTAATTTAAAGTATTTATGAAGATAGCATGTTCAGAAACAAGTACAGAGCTGGAGGAGAGGGGAAGATGGCAGGCCAGGTGGCTGACTGTAGGAGAGATAGCAGGATGCTGTTTGATAAGGAATCTAGTGTACACATGCCATGAGTGTGACTGAGCTGTTAGGAAGGGCTGGCAACAAAGGTTGGAGAGATGCAAACAATGTCCCAGAGCTTTGGAATTCAAATCTGGATTCTATTTACCAGCTTTGTGATCTGGAGAAAGTTAGTTAGTCTCTTCTGTCACGTGTGAAATATAGTTAGAAAAAAACAGATGCTGGCACCATTATGTAAGACAGATTTGGGAAAAGGCAGTCTGGGCAGAGGTGAATGAAGGGTGGGGCTTCAAAAGGCACTGAGTGGAATCTAAATGAAAGGATAGCAAAGGCATAACAGGAACACAAAAGACTGATGAGAAATCGGAGTCCCACACTTCACCTGATAATGGTGCGAGAACATAAGTGGGTGGGAATCCATGTGATCTCCTGGGATATGTTATTTCCTCTTAGAAATTCCAAGATATCTATGATTCTGAGGAAGCATATATTCTTAGAGTTGTCTGCAGATCCTATTTCTTGCCTTAAGTGCATCCCGTGATCTTATGTCTTGACTCTCTCTCTACTATCTTCTTCACTCTACTGCTCAATTTAATATATCCTCTTACTGGATTCAAGAATGAAGGTGGTAGGAAAATGGAAGGGTTGTTGATTATGGCCAATAAGCAGAGCAGACACTTTAAAAAAGAATGTGAATGTCCTTCACTACAGCAATCGTGCCTCCATGGTTGGGGTATTCTCACTAGCCACTTAGGGATCAGTCTAGCTAGTTTCAGAGGATTGGCAGCATAAAATATATCCATTAAGGGGGTCGTATTTATTTTAGCAGTGATATGAGAAAAGATAAAATCTTGCCTTTTGCTTCAACTTGGACAGAATAAGAGGGTGTCATGTTAAGGAACATAAGTTAGAAGGAGGACAAATGCTGGATGATCTCACTCCTATGTGGTACATAAAGAAACAAAGCAAGGAAATGGATGGTGCCCAGTGGGGAAGAAGTCCTAGACCGTGACAGAGCTAAGGCTTCCAGGTAGGTGATGAAGTAGGGGAGGGAGGGGATGGGAAAACTAGATGGGACCTAGGGACAGTGGTGGAGGGTCATGAACACTTTGATAGTGCAGTGAAGTAACTATGTACCCCAAAAAGCATAAATATTAACACACTGTAAACCACATGACCTCAATAATAGCAAAGTTTGATTTTATAAATAAATTACTGTCATAAAAACCACTGATATATTAAACTAATGCTATTATAAATTCAGAGAAGTATGGCAGAAAAATTTAAAAAAGAGAAATAGAAGTATTTTCTTGAAGATGACATTCTAATTACTCATGAGCTATATACAATAAGCTCTTGAAAACCTTTCAAGGGTCAGTTTATCATTTCATCTTCCTCACAGTCTCTCTCTTTCTCTCTCCCTCTCTTCTATCTCTCTCTGTCTCTAATTATTAGTTTTTGCTTTGTTTTGTGGGCCACACCTTGCAGTGCTTATGGTCATGTCCTTAGGAGAAATCCTTGAAGTACTCGGAATCATACATGGTGCTGGGGACTAAACTAATTGCCTGCCTCTGAGGTCTCTATACCATATCTCTAGTCTCATAGTATTTTTTAAAAAATATTTGGGCCACTTCTGGTGGTGGCTAAGGAATTAAATACTGCTTTCAAATTGAATCAGAGGTGGCTTCATGCAAAACATATACCTTAAGCCTGTACTTTCTCTTTAGCTCTATCCTCATGTTCTCATCCTGTGTTACCCACACAAGCAGTTCATATTACTCCTATCCTCACTCTTCACTTTGCCCAGGAATGCCCTTCCTTTACTTTTCCAGGAACACTCACTTTATCCCTCAGGACCTGAAAAAAATGTCTGGAGGAACTGTTTCTGATACCTCTTGGCATTTGTTGCTCTCTCATGCAACTCATAATACTTCAAGCATCGTCTGTAAGGATCATTTTTACCTAGGATGGTTCTTCCATCTGTCTTTCTCACTAGATTCTGAACGCCAAGGTGGCAGAGTCTAGACAAGGTGGCAAAAGTCTAGACAATGTGGCAAAGTCTAGTCTTATGTATCTTTGGATCCTGGACTTCTCGAATAGTGTCGAGTGCCTGGCAGGAACTTAGAACTGACGTTTCATTTGGAAGCCTCTCTCCCTAGTCTGACAGACTGAAAGAAAGGTTAGCCCCTAGACCCCTCCTAGATTAGGATCAGAGTTGGGCTGGCCTCGTTCTTTGAAGAAGTCTTGCAGAGAAATCTATGTGCCTGTGAGACTGAGATTAACAACATTTCCTCCCATGTTGCACACTACAATGCAGTAACAGGAAAATCAGACATACATGGAGAATGAGAATCCCCAGGCAAGGATCTTGTAGTAGTATTAGGGAAAAGTTGAACTACCCTGATGCTTTACCTCTCAGCCATTTGACCTATCAAACCCCATCATCAACAACAATCCCCCAACAAACCCAGAGATTCTTTTAGAACTTACTGTAGTTTATTTTTTTATCACTATGGAGTTTGACTTGATCACTTGATCACTTGAATCCCGTTATTCATTGATTTGCTCGAGCGGGCACCAGTAACATTTCCATTGGACCCTATCACGTGCCAATGTAGCCCAATGGCATCTGGTTGATTCAGGAATATGAAGAGCCTCAAACCGTTCCTTCAGGGTCTTAACAAGGAAGTCTGACCATCTTGTAGGTGGGCAGCCACGTGATCTTTTGACATCCCGTGGGATCCAGTCAGTAACGGCTCTAGTCCAGCGGTTGTCTCCAAATCGCATTACATGTCCAGCCCATCTGATTTTCGATGCCTTGGCAAACGAGACAGCATCCCTGATTCTGGAATAGCGACGGAGGTCAAAACTCCGGATTCCTTCACTCACTTGAGTGAGACGTGATATTCCAAGCATAGCTCTTTCGATGCCTCTCTGGGAGACCCGAATAGCATTCTCATCCTGCTTTCATAGGGCCCAGGTCTCTGAGGCGTATGTTAATGCAGGGAGTACGGTGGAGTCAAAGAGATGTGCCCGGAGCCGGAGGTTCTTTGTCCTTTTAGCTATTTCTTCAATGCCTTTGAAGGCATTCCATGCCACTCTCTTCCTCCTGCGCAGCTCAGGTTTTAGGTCGTTCATCATGTTGACTTCTCGACCTAGGTACACATAACTGCTGCATTCAGAGATGTTTGTTCCATTGAGAGTGAATGGGGCCTCAGGAACTAGTTCATTTCTCATGAACATAGTTTTCTTCAGATTCAGCTGTAGACCTACCTTTCCACATTCTCGGTCAAAGTCAGCCAGCATTTGTGCTGCTTGGCTAATGTTTGGTGTTATTAGAATGATGTCATCAGCGAAGCGGAGGTGGTGTAGTTGCCGACCATCTATCTTCACTCCCATTCCTTCCCATTCTAATTGTCTCATGATGTTCTCGAGGGTGGCACTGAAGAGTTTTGGTGAGATGGTATCACCCTGTCGAACCCCTCTTTTGACATCAATGATCACTTCTTTGTAGAATGGTGAGATCCTGGTGGTGAATCCGTAATACAGCTCACGAAGGATCTTGATGTATTGGGTTTGAACACCCTGTTTGACTAGGGCTTCGATGACTGCTTCAGTCTCCACAGAATCAAAGGCTTTCTGTAAATCAATGAACGTGAGACAGAGTGGCATCTTGTACTCCCTACAAACCTCAATGAGCTTGGTTACTGTGTGGATATGGTCGATCGTGCTGAATCCTTTCCGAAACCTGCTTGCTCGCATGGTTGACCTTCATCTAGTGTTCTGCTAATCCTGTTCAGGATGACTCGTGTAAACAGCTTGTAGATGACAGACAACAGGCAGATGGGGCGATAGTTGCTGATGTCGTGAATGTCTCCCTTCTTGAACAGTAGAACTGTCCTGCTGGTTTTCCATTGGGAGGGCACCTTGCATTCGGACAGGTAGCGTGTGAAGAGCCGAGCTAGTGTATTGATGAGTACCGACGGCAGATTCTTCAGGTGTTCGGGTCTGACTTTTGTCTGGGCCTGGTGCTATTCCCTTCCTTACCGGCGAGATGGCATGTCGGATTTCAGAAGGGAGAATATTGGGAATGACATATCCATCCTGTGGAATTTGGTATGTGGGCAGGTGGATGTGCTATCAAAGAGATTTGAGTAGAAGTCCTGGATAATCTTCTCCATTGCCTTTCTGGAAGATGTGATAGATCCATCAGGGCGTCGGAGGGCAGTCATCTTGGTCTTATAGTTGGCGAAGGACAGGCGGGCAGTGCGAATGCTTTTCCGGCTTCTGCTGCATCTTCCAGTATTTCTGCTCTTCTGTCTTTGAGGTCTGCTTTTTATCGCTTCTCTGCACTGTTTAGCAAGCTTGGACGTTAGCATTTGGTCTCCTGAGGCTCGTGCCTTGCCACGTTGGCGAATGAGCTCAAGAGTTTCTGAAGACAAGCGTCCTTTTGTGTCTTTCTCTCTCTCGGCATTCTTCGCACAATCATGGAGGTGCTGAACCAGTCGGTTGTATTCTTCATCGATGTCATCAATGATGGTATCTTCCCATGTTGCCGCAATGGTGCCAAAGAGTTCCCAGTTGGTGGTCGTTCTGGGAGTTCTCTTCTTAAACATTGCAGCTTTTTCTCCCCGCGGGAAGTAGAATTTTGCACGAAGGAGACGGTGGTCCAATCCTGTCTGGAATTTGGGGACGACAGCAACATCGGTCAGACAAAACCGCCAATTGAAGGTGATGTGGTCAATTTCATTGTGGAACTGTCCGCCAGGAGATTCCCATGTCCAACGTTTCGCTTCAGTCTTCTGAAACTGTGAGTTCCCATGAATAGTCTTGGTGGACATGATGAACTCAGATAGTCTCTCACCCTGTTCGTTCCATTCTAGGCCATGGGTCCCGATGTGGAGTTCTTCAGCCAATCTTCTCGGTCCTATATTGGCATTAAAATCACCTACTATGATCTTGTAGGGTGTGATCTTTTTTTATAGAACTCCCCCAGTTCCATGTAGAATTTCTCAATTTCATCTTCTTTGTATGTGGATGTTGGTGCATAGACAATGAAGATAGAAATTGCTGGCAGTGGGCCACATCTCTTCAAGTGTAATCGTCCTATTCGGTTTGTTAGGCATTCAAATGAATCAATGTTGACAGCCATGTTCGTGTTGACAAGGACACCAACGCCACCGACGCCTCTTTCATCGCATGTTCCAAGGAACAATTTTTCTCCGGTGTCAAATACAGCATGATGCGACTGACGCCTCCTCCTCTCAGTCAGACCAATGATGTCGCACTTGATCTTTTGCGCTTGCACCATCAGATCCTCAATATATGCTTCCGATGCCAGCATACGTGCATTGAAAGTACAGACAGTCATTTTAGTCCTTCTTCTTTTTGGCAGCCTAGGACAGCCGTGAAATTTTATCAGGCACTGCTTGTTTGCCTTTCTTACTGCTGCCGTATTAAGGGCTCTTTCGGGGTCAGGAAAATAAACATTTTTGTTACTGGATTTGGCATATCGAACACGCATCGGACAGCTTGCCAGGCTCTGCCATGTGGGCGCTATATTCTCATTACTTTGTGGGGGCTCTCTCAGAGGGGTGGGTAGAATATTTATGGTAATTTGGAGGTAAATCAGATCGCCAGCGGCCACGTGCAACCGGGAAAGCTGGTTTCTGCTCTGGCCGAAATACCCTTTCTTTCTGAGAAGTCTGTAATTTCAAACATGTAACTGGTGCAACACCTCTTTCAGAAGGGAATTTGCCTGGCAGCTCCTGAGTTTGAAACCTTGCTTTTTTTTTCTTTTTCTTTTTTGGGTCACACCCAGCAATGCTCAGGGGTTTCTCCTGGCTCTGCACTCAGGAATTACTCCTGGCGGTGCTCGGGGACCATATGAGAAGCCGGGATTGAACCTGGGCCGGCAGAGGGCCAGCCGCGCAAGGCAAACACCTTAACCACTGGGCTATCGCCCCGGCCCCTGAAACCTTGCTTTCATTGAGACCTTTTCTGTTCGGGTGAACAGTGCTCACACTGGAGAGGTTGGTGTCCTCACAGGGTCTAGTAGAATAACCTTAGAAACTCTAGAAGGAGCAATTTAGTGGCTAAAGAAGAAAAATCAAACTGCTTTTGTCCCCTTTTTTCTTTGTAAATCACGGTGTTTTGATAACATTTAGAAAAACAAAAGATTAAAGATACATCATGCACCTTTATATTCATTGCAGCAGTCTTTATAACAGCCCAGATATGGAAATATTCTACGAGCCAAATAACAGAAATATAAATAATACTGAAAGAGGGTACAGAAACTCATTCTAATACAATTATAATGATAACCAGACAACCAGGAAGTATAGGTTAAAACACGCTGGTCTGTCTGAGTTGGATGATATCGTTCAGCAGACAGCCACACAGGTGTTTCCAGGATACAGGAGGAGAATGGTACTGAGTGAGTGGGGCATGGAAACGACCTATTTCATCTTATAAAATATTAATCCACATTGGATCCCCTTCCTTCCTACTTGAACATATGCAGGTCTGTAACTCTAACGGGAACGCAGGACACGCACTTTAATATTACAGGATTCAGAGTGCTTTGCCCCTTGAGCCTGGACCTCTCCTAATTATCACTCCATGCCCCCAAATGATAATCCTCTTACATTTAGTTATAAAATTGTAAAAGTTATAATGGGGTGGAAACCACATGCCGTCTAATACAATTCACTGGTCAGACAGATCTGGAAACAGTCCATGCCGAACCTTCCTTTTCCAGACTCAGCAATACAGTTTTTCAATTTTCTCCATATTCTGGTTCTTGATTCATTTTCTTTGGATCCCAACTTGTCTGCATTCCTCCTAGGTTGTCGGAGTAAGTTGCTCATTTACAAAGGTGTAAAATATGTTTTAGTCTCTAACATGAATGTCTGCGATCCATAGATAATTTATGCTTTGAAATGGTTTAGACATTTAAATCTTCTTGTTGGCCAAGTCCTTTCCCAGGCAATATGTGAGGAAGAACAAAATGGGCAGATTTGAATCCTGACTTCAATCATTTGCCCAGACTCTGGTCTGGGAAGTGTGATGGGGCAGCCAACTGCCAAAGGCAAAGGTCAGAGGAAGAGCAGTAACCAGGACACTCAACTTCTGGATAAACAACACTGGAGTGGCCACTGGGTCCATTCTCATTTCAGATGGGAACCTGCCCGGGTTTCCATAACTTAGTGTTGCACTGCAAATGACAGGTGTCAAGGAAGAGATAGGTATTTTGTGGCAATCCCAAACTTGCTGACTTTGCAGGAGCGAAGGTTCTTATGGAGCAGTAAAGTCAGTAGCTTGGGGGAGAATATGGAGAAAAATTTGTCTTTGGCAAAATGCTGAGCCACTGAAGTATCTTCAGGGCACCAAGTGCAACATGGAAAAAATTAAACTTTCTCCTGCTGCATCCAGCTGACTGCACGGTCACTTTGAGAACAACAAAGTGGTTGTTTTTCTTGAAGAAGTGTGTAGAAGAAAATGTAGTGAAAGGAAGTTACCACCTAGGTTCCTGAAGAGCCTGCCGAGATCTCAGATAGATTATTGCCTCTCTGAGGGAAGGCCTGGACCTCGCTCTGAATTTAAATGATTACTGCCAGTGAAAGATGGGGGTGGGGTGACATGGAAAATCTTCCTACATCCAGTAGCCTAGGGATGGGCAGACATACCTATCTGTGTTCCATCTTTTGGCAAGTAAATGCAACCTCAATTCAGCTCTCTATTTATACTTTATACAAAATTCCTAACTCCAAGGGATAAAAATTGTCAGACTCCGAAATTCAAGTCTAGAGGAGTTAGATTCCTGATTGTTTACAAAGTCTGTCCATCAAATGGAGCTGCTGTTAATTAGCTCTGGCATCTCTAATTCATTTTGCATATTCAAATGGTTGCTATGAAAAGCTGGGTTTGAAATAACAAATGCAGAGACAGCACCATTAAGCAGAGTGCAGGCATCACGTATTTTTCCTTGGGTTGCTTCTGTTACCAATCAAACTCGCAGATGTGAGACTAGAGCGTTTCTGACAGTAAGTCCCACAAAAAGATGCTGTTCATTTATTTTGGCAATGGGTTGTACTATTCTAAGAAGCAGCTGTGCGTGGCAGAGCCCAGCATTATAACTCAAAATCTGTCCTTTCTTAACACTTGCAGGACATTGGGTTATGGCATTTAAGGAGGAGATGGAACAGATAGGCTGCCTTGAGAAATAGCAGTTACCACGCTATGACTTGTAAAATCCCTTATGTTTAGTGCAATGTTTTCAGTTATTAAATGAACATAATTTAAAGGGCAATTTACTTTTCATCATTTGTACTGTTGTATATTCCTACCATCTTGGTCAGTTTTATTTCTTTGTTGACAATTCTCAACTTGTGCAGTTCAGTAGTAGTTTGTGTATATATTTAAATCTCAAGTCAAGAGGTTTACATTGCTGTTTTAGAAATTAGAGTGGGAATTTATCAAGTTATTTGAAGTTCTACAAAAAGCCTTGTTTAAATAGAACGTTCTGAAGAAAAGCAAGTCAGTGTATAATGTCTTAGAAATGGGCCTTTGCTTTTCACCCTGTCCTTTCCTAGACACTACAATTGCAGTTCACACTGAGAACTCTGAAGGACCCCTGACTGGCCCGAAGCTCTCAGATCGGCACCCTGACTATCTCCCTGGAAGCCTGCTGATTTGTTCTGTTGAGGGTGACTTTCTTCTGGACTCACATGACAAAAAACAAAAAATTCACACACACTCTAATGATAGACACATCATTTTCCTCTTGGCTGTTGGCAGAGTGCCCACAGCTGACAGGAGTCTAAGCTGAATTGGTAGGGGGTGAAAGAGAAAGACAATAACTGAGTCCATGAAGTAGGTTTTGCTCTTTCTTGGTAACATGAAAATACAGTGACAAAGTGATAGTATAGTGGGTAGGGCACTTACCTTGCATGAAGCCAACTCTGGTTTGATCTCTAGCACCCCATAGAGTTCCCCAAGCCCAATAGGGAGTGCTCCCTGAGCACGGAGCCAGGAGTAAGCCACTCAACTAATATCCAACAATCGTTATGTCAACCATTGTTTGGTAATTGCATCTGAAATGAAATACTGCCAGCATGCAGGTCCATATATAGTAATATTATTGTCTCTACCTATATGCTAGTATCTCATGAGACTAATTCCTTCCATGTAAGTACATAGTTGTATTTGCATCTTGTGGTGTTAAAATAGCAATTTGGGTCTGACATTGAGATCCATCCAGGTTGCTTTTACTTTTTAATTCTTCCTTAAGCTTATTCTCTGCCTGTCTGTCTGTTTGTCTGTCTCTGTTTTCCTCTGTCTCTGTGTGTGCCTCTCTCCCCCCCTCCCTCTGTACCTCTCCCCCACACACATACTGCTTTAGACCACACACCCCTCCCCCAAGAAAAAAATCTGTACCTTGAACAGACTGGGCATTGTTCCATGCAAACCATGCTCATGAGTCAGAAAGCAAACACCAGACCCTTGTATTGATCCTATGATGTGTATTATTAATGTAACACCTGACGTGTGTGAACTGGCCAAAAGTTGTTCCCAAGAGTTGCTGTGCAGGGTGCTGTTAGGGTTGAATGTTGGGAAAGCCAAAACTGTGCCATCCCAGAGGCAGGCCCTTCCTTTCTGCATCTCAGTGGGGATCCTGTTACTTTACTAGTGCTCATGACTTTATTGCAGTCAGTGGGAGACAGGAGACCATTTGCTTCCTGCACATCAATCACTACAGACCTGAGACCTCAGGGTGTTCGTCAGGAATCGACCACACAAAGCTTTGCTCCTAACTTCTTGGAGAGAGCTCAAGTCAGCAAGCTGCAAGCGTCCAATTAACCAGAATCTACAAGGGGAAAGTTGAGAAAAATAGCCCAGTTTTCGAATGACTAAGTAAAACAGATTGCTTATCTGTTGTCATCTATAGCTGTATTTCTAAACCTGGAGCCACATTACAAGAATGTTCCTGTGGCCCACAGGTGAAAATTGCATAAGTGGGGTCCAGGGCATCAGACTACAGGACCAACCAGTAGAGGGGAAGGGGGACAGGGAGGAAACAAGCCAGAAAGGGCTGTGGTTGGGGAAAGCCTGGGAAATACTAGTCTCGGCATCCTGGACTTGTTCTAAGTCCAGATTTGACAAACTCACCAAAGCCATTCAAATTCATCTTGCCTCATCTAATAACTTTTAAGTTTGTTTATCTAAATATTTAATGTAAAGGTGATTTTTTTGGAAAGCTACTCATGTTGTATTTGACATGCCAAAAAATAAGTAACAATTATAGACCTCATTCCCATGACCTGAACGAACGGTTTGAGGCTCTTCGTGTTCCTGGAGTGAGCAGATGCCCTTGGGCTACACTAGTACACGGCAGGGATTTATGGAGAAGTTACTGGTGACCACTCGAGCAAATCGATGAACAATGGGAAGACAAGTGACAAGTGATTGAAAAGAATTATTAAAAATAACAAAAACAAAGAATATTGCTTGCTAGTTTAGGACTCACAGCATATTTGCTACCAGGCCTTTCATGGAAAATAAATTATCTAGGCTGTAAGGTTACACTAATGAGGATTTTGGATTACTTCTTTCTCTAAATCCAATTGTATGGCCACTCATTTCAGGAGAGGATGTTGCTTTGATCAAGGGACACCAGGAGGGCCGTGAGTTTCTGCACCACATTTCAGGAGTGCTGTAAGTTTCTGCATTACATTTCAGGAGGGCCCTGCATTCTGCACCATGTTTCAGCAGGCCTACCACAGTTCAGGACTATATTCAGTGTGTAACTGAATAGAGAACTGAAGATTTATTAAAAGTCAGCTTGAATACAGATAAGAACACAGATTCGAACTTGCCATCCTATTACAGGGTTTCCAGTGCAAGTCAACCTCTCAATGAACACAGAACTTTATCAGCTCCTTTGAGCCATTTGATACTTGGGTATTTTTTTCCCAGTACCTTTCTAAAAGAGCTGGCCCATACCCAAGGTTTAGGGAAGATAAGACTTTAAATTAATTCCTACAGTTTCTGGGCAGATAGAGGTGGCCTTTCAGTTCAGGTTCTTCCTCTTTGTTCTTTGATCTGAATCTCTGGAGAGTCGTGAGTGTTTCTCCTGCTGCTGCTTTTTCTGAATGTTCCCATTATCTAAAATGAATTTTATTACTCTGCTTGTATGCCCTTAGGTTGATTTCAGGGTTGGGATGGAAGAAGGGGACATCCATATTCTTCCTTCTTATTTGCCAATTTATTTTTATTATGATGGAATATACATCCCAAGATTAATGTGCTCCTTGAGGCGTGGTCTCCCCGCACAAGACTACTGAGGGTTTAGGGCCAGAGAACTGGTGTGATGTGAGAAACATGTGTATTGCATGCAGGAAGTCATTGATCTCTGGAACTACATGATTTCTTGAGTTTCCAGTGGTTAAGTGGGAGCAACCCAAGCACAGAACCAAAAGTTGCCCTTGAACATTGCCAGGTATGACACAAAGCCAAGATAAACAAATCCTAAAACAAAGCTCTGGGGTTTCAATAAACTCCTGAGCTGGTATAACAGGACTCTCCTTTCCCCAAATTCTTCATCATCTTTAACGGTACCATAGTGCAGGACCTCTTCATCTTTCACTGAAACCAGTATGGCCGTGACTTTCTTCGAAGGCCTAAGCCCCAAGGACCAACTCAAGTTGAATCTGACCATGGTTGGAAACTTTTGGTTTTTCAGAGTAAAAGTTCAACTCTGCTGCAGCATTTTGAGAGTTGCCACCTTTTCAATGATCTGCTTACCTCCCTACTACACTTTCCATTTGCGCCTGTTCTTCAGCTGTGATTGAGAGGCAAATAGTTCCTGAAGCAGGTATTTCACACACCAATGCCTGTACTCAGGTTGGTTCAGCTGCCTGAAATACCCCATCTTGTTCTTTTCTCAGTTTTCTCCAAAAATACCTAATCATTCTTTAAATTATTTTAAAGGGTCGTGCCAAGGACTGACTCCATGTTGGAGCATGAATCAGCATGTTGGAGCAGTGTCTCGCTCAAAGATGTTGAAGTCCTAATCCCCTTACCTGTGACTATGACCTCATTTTGAAATAAAGTTTTTATAAATTATCAAGTTATAGTGAGATTATTCGAGCTGGTGCTAATCAAAAAAGTACTGGGCTTTTTATAAAAAAGAATAATTTTAGATGCAGTGAGACATGTACAGAGGAAGAAGATCACATAAAGACACAGAAAAAACTCTCTCTCCGAACTGGAATTATCAGGAGAAAGTCATGGAATCAATTCTCCTTCACAGCCCAACTCAGGAAACAACTCTGCTGATTCCTTGATCTTGGATGTCTAGACGTCTAGACTTCATAACTGTGATAATCAATTTCTGCTCTTTAAGTCATGCAGTTGGTGCTATTTTGTCATGGCAGGTCTAGAAAACTAATATGTCACCTTGAATGTAGAGCCTCCCTTGAGAAGCAATATAAAAATGGCTGGCCTTGATTGTATCCCAGTTTATTCCAGATAGAGTCTATAATCCGAATGGCCATTATTCAATAAAGCATACACCCAAATAAATTTCCAAATCAAAATATACAACTTGATGATTCTTTCAAAGAGCAGATTTTGGTTCACAGGGCCTGGGTTGAGTTTATAATTATATCCCAGGTAATGATGATGCTACCAGTCCACAGGCTAAACTGAGTGCCAAGAAATTATGGCACTTTGTTTACTATCTATTGGGCTACAATGTGACTGAAGACAGAGGCTGCAGTTTGAATACCCATTGTCTGAGGCAGAACTGGGAAAATTGTAAGAACATAATAAATGTTGGTTGAATGGTGAATAGATGAATGGATGAGTATATGCTTTTTGAATCATACTTTGGTATTGAAATGTTTATTATCATTACCAGGATATGTTGATCAAACAATATATGCACTGTTAATTATTGAATAGCTTTTCTACCTTTCAATATTTTTAATCATTTCAAAATTTCTTTGAAAAGGAAAAAAGCTCCAACTATACAGTTGAGATAAAATATTGTGTAATGCCTCACCAATTGTTGGGAAATGTATGGCTAATTTCTTAACTTTACTTAACTTTTTTAATAGCAGCTGGAAAAGCTAAAATTTTTCTTGATTTTCCTTCTGCTTTATCTTTCTGGAAGTTGGCCACTGAGAACAAGTAGACAGGGAAAGGATTGTACATGACTCTGATCACAGCAGGAATCTGTCACTATAGACTTAAAAGAGCTCACTGAAATAGGTATCCCTAGTCACATATAGAAAACTGAGGTATAGTCTGTCCAGAGTTATTAAACTAGATGGTAGCTGAGCCAGACGCCAAAGATATTTTACTTCAAAGTCTGTGCTTTCTTTATTTCAAAAGAGAGAGTTTATGGTCTAATTGGTCACTCTATTGGGATATCTAAATTGCCTTCTCTTCCAGTAGAAAACGGAAAACTGTTACAGATATTACCCAAAAACTTGGAGTTAATTACTGAGCTCTTCTTTTTAGAGACTTCTGGCTTGGATAACCATAGAGATACTCATTTTTTTTTCTGGCACTTTAATGAAACATGATTTTTAATGTAAGCACAGCTTTCAGAAAATAATGATTCTTTGCTTTAAATCTTAAAAGCTATCTTTTAATAATTTTATTCTGTTTTGTTTTTTGGCCATACCAGCAGGATTGACTCCTGACTCTGTACTCAGGGATCATGCTTGGTGGTGTTCAGGGGACCACATGGAGTTCCAAGGATTGAATCTGGATTGGCAATGTGCAAGGCAAACAACCTACCCACTGTGTTATCTTTTAATAATTTTGTATAGAATAATCCTGATTGTATAGAGTACCTTTTTGCCTTCTCAAGTAATTATTTATTTTTCTTTTTTTCCAGTTCATTTATTTATTTATTTTTACTTTTAATGTTATTTATTTTTGTTAGATGCCTTACGGTTGTTAAAGATTATCAGACTGGTACTATGCTGAAATTCATTAGTGTGATTAGCTCTTAATGCAAAATAATTATCTGTGTATCCCTATGTGAAAAGGTCTTCAGGCACTAATTCTCGAGACAATATTTCTTCTTTATAGAATTTCCCTGTTCTTCCTTAACGTAAAGATTACTGGTTATTCTTCTTTGCTGCTGTCAATGAGTCTGCTTTTAATGAATGTCACCTTGTTTCTGTTTTCTTGTTTGGGGGCCACAACTGGTGATGTTCAGGGCTTTTTTTTTTTCCTTTTTGGTCACACCGGCAATGCTCAGGGGTTTCTCCTGGCATTGCACTCAGGAATTACTCCTGGCAGTGCTCAGGGACAATATGGGATGCCGGGATCGAACCTAGACCGGCACAGGCTGGCTGCGTGCAAGACAAATGCCCTACCTGCTGGACTATCGCTCCAGCCCTCAGGGCTTATTTCTTTTTTCTTTTTTTTTGTTTTGAATTCATTTTTAATACTTTCCAAAACACATTTTAAACATATTGATGTTGTTTTTCATCTTTCATAATCATAACATTATCCATAACTTTAAATTAGGAAAAAAAATAGCTAAGTATATAGTATACATTTCCAGCCTGCTCAGGGCTTATTTCTGATTGTGCACTTAGGACTCACTCTTGGCTGGGCTGTGGTGGTGGTGGTGGTGGATGGGGGTATGAGGGGTGGGGAGCAAACATATGTGATGCTGGGGATCAAAACCTGGTTGGCTACATGCAAGGAAAGCTATCTACTGTACCATTGCTCTAGGCCCTTGTTTCTAATTTGTAATATTTTTGTTTATTTACTTACTTATCTATTTATTTATCTATCTATTTATTTTGCCTTTTGGGCCACATCTGGCAATGCTCAGGAATTACTCCTGGCTTTTCATTCAGGAATTACTCTTGGCAGTACTCTGGGGACCATATATGATGCCAAGGATTGAACACGGGTCGGCCGTGTGCAAGGCAAATGCCCTCCCCCGTGCACGCTATCACTCCAGCCCCTGTTTCTAATTTTTAAATCCAAGTCTTGATGGTAGGAAAACTGATATAGGCCAGAGAGGTATCTCAGTGGATGGAGGCAATGCAGCGCATGCAGTCCTGAGCTGTGCTTGAACAACACCAGCCCCCAGCCAAGTGTGTTGCCAATGTCTGTATCCCCCAAAAAGAACAGAAAAAATATAAAAGAAAAACTTATATACAAGCTTGCTGGAAATATATGCAAATGGAAAGTGAGAATCAGCTGACTTAAGCACTTAAGAGGTCTCTTTTGAGTTAGCATATAAGATTTGCTGCACAGAAATAATTGTTTTCAGTTTCTCAAATGTTTCTTCACTTCAGTTTTGATTTTCAATTTTATATTTTGAATTTAAGATCATATGGAAAATTACATAGAAATAATTTTTTGTTATGATGTTGATTCAAATTCTATGGGCTATAGACATAGCCCAATGACGGAATATACTTTGGATTAATTTTTTTTCTAATTTTATTTAAATTATTTTTTTAATGTCATGTGGTTTTTTTTGTTTTTAAGATTAAAAAGTGACTCAACCAGACTACTATGAAAATAGTCTCAAGACTTCCTGGAATATGTCTTTTGCAAGATAGGGTATCAATTTGCCTTTAAACATTATGACTAAACACTATTGTTTTGAACAAGTTAATGCTATAATTTCAGCTTATTTTTCAGCTTATTTTCCTATATTTTTTCAGCTTACTTTTCAGTTTTCCATGCTATAGTTTTTTTCACACTGTTATTCTCCTGAAAGGTAATTTCTAAATAGTAAAATGATAAACTCTAATCCCTATTAGGTCTCATTTTCTCAAAATCCTAATTAGTAGGTCTAGCTTTTCTGTCTACTGCTCAAGAGTCATCTCAATAACCTTTTGACATTTCACAATTTAAGTTTACCCTGTACTTTTTGGGAAGTGGTTTTTGAACTCAAAGCTTATTTTATTTAAACCTCCTTATCAAATTATATGTTACAGCTTCTCATTTTGAAAAATGGTGAAAACAAAGAAGAAAAAAGCAGAGGTGAAGAGGAGTTAATTGGTGAAAAAGAAATGTGCTGTGTGAGGCAGATTGGAGGCCGGAGGACAGGCCCAGCCCTGATTGATTGGAATGCCTGCATGGGTAAGGAATGAAGGAAGCCCCAAGCCTGCAGGCAGTCGGCTCTTAGCTACTTACAGACAAATGACCTTCAGGTTCATCTGAAAAAGCAGCATTTGAAAAGTCAGTATGATTTATCTAAGAAGAAATCAGTACCAGAAAATTAGTTCTTTTTAAATATACAAACTGTAAGGGTTATTTTTTAGACTAGGCTTTTCATTCCAAATAGCTTTGAGTGAAGAGATTCCCTACAAACTAGAAGTCCAATCACCTAAAAAAATACAAATTTGAGTTCTCACAGGATTTCCTGGTTGAACAGAAGATTGCTATAACAATATAATTGTAGTCTAGCAAGGAAACCAGGCTTTAAAGGTCTTTTCTTACTTTTTTTTATTTTGCATTTATAGAACAGGTTTTTCTTTTCCTGTTTCAAAAGTTTTTATGATTGATGAATTACATATATATTGGCATTGAAGAAGCATATTTTACAGTTTATATAAATTTACAGCTGACCAGCCACTACCATGTAAATAATCTTGAATATAAATAGCTTTGGCTTCTATTGATCAGCTGGAAAGAATATGGGCCATTCTGGGGCAGTAACAGTACTGTAAAAAATAATAAAGTAAGATGTGAGTTCATGCCATTT
>JAJIBD010006839.1:0-45000 GCA_021461705.1 Cryptotis parvus | reverse complement strand
AAGTAGACATGGTCACAAGACATGTGTGAGACCGTGAACCACATCCTCAGTTCAATAGGCTTGATCTTGTAACAGCTTGTGTAAAACTATGTGTGTGACAGACAGACAGACAGACAGACAGACAGAGAGACAGATAGATAGATAGATAGATAGATAGATAGATAGATAGATAGATAGATAGAGATAGATAGATAGATAGATAGATAGATAGATAGATAGATAGATAGATAGATAGATAGATAGATAGATAGATAGATAGATAGATAGATAGATAGATGGATAGATAGATAGATAGATAGATAGATAGATAGATGAGATAGATAGATAGATAGATAGATAGATAGATAGAGAGAGAGATAGAAGAGAGAGAGAGAATCTAATTGACCTCACTATGGTTTCACCTATAGTTTTTGCCCTGCAATAGGCCAAGCCAGCCTTGTCCCAGGAAGATGTCCAACACTGCCTTCCCATATGCACAAATCATTCTGACCCTGAGCTGCAGAATTTGTGCTTCACTTCTTGGAGTCTCCCGTGATATGCGGATGCTTTGAGGGTGATTACAAAAGTGAGGGTAGGTTGGAATAAAGCTCAGAGCTTCTGTGTGACTCACTGGGGAAAATCCAATGTGATAAAGAGGTCTGACTGTTCCCAGACTGCCTTCTGTGCAGAAGTCCCACACTGCCTCATGGGGAAGCCACACCGATAGAAAGAGGAGCAATAAACCCAGTCATGTGAGTAAAGAAAAATTCCCCAAACTCCAATCTCTGCACCATACAATTAAAACACTGTAAGTATCCTAAAAGGGAAGCATCTAGCAAAGCCTTAGACACTCTATTTTCTCCAAACCATGAAAAGCAACACTAAATTGTAAATCAGTAAATCTGGGAAGTGGTTTATTATGCAGCAATAGATAACTGCAACACTAAGCTCCTACATTTTGTTTAGGAAACCTCTCATATCCAAAAGAGTATCCAAAAGAATATCTGTGATTGAGCCAGAGTCTGAGGGTTTTCTTCAATTGTCTATGACACCCTGGGTTGGGGATGATGCGACAAAGTGACAGAACTTCAGTTTTACAACTGTAGAACCCTGGGTTGGATCCCTGGGTGCGAAAGCATGCACCTTGTGCACACACACACACACACACACACACACACACACACACACACACACACCACTGCAAATTACCCTGGAAAGAGAAGTGTTATGGCTACTTTAATTTGCTCTCCAACTGTGGCTTGGATGTGTTATTCTCCAGACCTGAGTGATGAAGGACATCAATTCGGTGCCAATGGACTTTGTACTAGGGCTTTATTCTTGGAAGTCTGACATATTGTTAATATTACCTACAGTATGAAAAAAAGGCAATAGCCATAGAAAATGAGAGGAAGTGGCCTTATATAGAAATCACCCAATCTGGCCATCTATATATATTTTTCAGATTAGATAAACAGAAGTAGAGTGTCTTGCCCAGATCACAGAGCTGGTTGGTATCAACGCCAGAACAAAAAATTCCAGTCCACTGACCCAGGAGCAGCGCCTTCCACCCGACCCCTCTGCCTGGGGAGGAGAAAGAAACACAGAAGAAATCAGCGTGCCTTCTGGTTTTCTATTTCCTCCCTTTCTTGTGTAGGGCCTATCAGCTATTGATCTGTACAATAATCATCTCACCTGATTATTATGAGGGTTCAAGGAGATGCTTATGGAAATGATCTGGCACTGACTGTGCACTCAGTCATGGTAAGTCTCATCTTCGAGAGCCTACTAAAGCAAATTCTTCGGATAACCATCTCCAGGGCCTTTAAATCAAAAGAATTTTTCCCCACAAACAATGCCCTAGGTATGAGAAATTCATCACGGGGGAGGACTGGAGAAGGGAATCCAGCATCTACTCAAGTTCTAACCCAGACAAGTAGACATTTAAATGACCTGTGAGCAAAGAAAGGAGCGGGATGTGGCTAATTAGCAGGGGGTGTATGGAATAACTCAGCACGCGGCTGAGTCAGCTCTGCACACACCAGAAAAGAGTGGGGAGCAGGCCTGGTGTCTGGAGTTCTTTCTGTCAACTTTTTTATAAAAATAAGTCCCACTAGCTGTCTGTCTGTCTGCTGAGGAGAGACGATCCATCACCGGTCTGTGAAAGTCGCTTTCGTTGGGCCCGTCTTCCCAGACTTGTGTTGTGGTTATTTGTCTCACTGTGGTTATCCCCACGTCTGCTTCTCCGTCTCCCTTCTAGATGTGGGCCGTGTGTGTAAAACTCTTTATGTGGAGTCTGGGAATGGTTTTTAATACATTCAGAGCAATAAGCCAGAACCTCCACCTTTAATACCTGCTTCTGCCATTTCTCATCAATGGGACTGTGAGCACATGTGGGGAGCAGCCGCCCATGACCGACGGGGGCCTCACCGCTCAAGGAGAAGCAGATGGGAAGAAAAGGAGCTATTGTGCTGCCCACCTGTCCAACCAACGGGGCTGCAGAAAAGGTGTTTTAGTACCCCTGAGGAATGCGCGCTGGGCCCAGGTTGTAGAAGCGGGAACCGGGAATGTCTCAGCCGTAACTGTCAGGAGAGTTTGGAAGGAGAGGCAGGGATGATCCACTGTCACAAGGGTTCTGCTTGCTGCGGGATGAGGTAAAGTTATTGTTTCTCAGCTGTTGGCAGATGCCTTTGGAGTTAGACGGACGGGTTCATATTCCAAGTCGGCTGCTGCTTGGCTTTATGATTTGTGGTAAGCTCTTTAACTTCTCTGAGTTACAATTTCCTCACCCCCAAAATGGGGATAATAATAATGCGTGCCTTACAGGCAGGTTGTAAAGATTCCATGGAAAGAATAGGAGTGCAGAGTCTACTGCCTCCCTGGTAGAAGGCAGAGGCTCCATCAAAAGCCGCTATCATGTTGATGATGATTCTCCACAAAAGACCTGAGAGCCTAAAGAATGAATAATGTTTGCTTACTCATTTGCACTAAATCTCTAATGCAATACATAAAATGCCATTGTGTCTCTGGCACCTACTACCCTGAGGATCATTTGTCTTATCCATTCCATTCATATTTGGTGATTCTGAGCCTTTAGTCCAGCTGGACTCTCTCTTCTCCACAACACCAAGCTATAGAGCTCAGAACACACGTCCTACTGCAGGAGTTTGGTTTGGGGGTTGGGTTTGTTCTGAATCTGTCTACAACACATATTAGGGCAAAAAAAAGGTTTTTTTTGATGGGAAGTTGTTTGGGCTATCATCTGCTCCAATTATTTGTGCTTTGAAAAATGTTGCTTTTGGGGCCGGAGATACAGCACAGCGGGTAAGGTGTTTGCCTTGCACATGGCTGACCTGGGTTCGATCCCCATCGTCCCATATGGGCCCCTGAGCACTGCGCCAGGAGTGATTCCTGAGTACAGAGCCAGGAGTAACCCCCTGAACTTTTCCGGGTGTGCTTTTTTTAGCCCTGCATGTTTGGCTCATACTCTTCTAACCATAGTGAATCAAGTTTCTAGACTCTACTAACAACGAAAGAGAAACAATAGTGCATGGAGAACCTGCTGTGTCCCAGACCTCTGGTGGCCTTCCCCTGCTGGGGAACTGCTTGCCACGCTACAGAGAATTCCAAGACACTATCTGAGCATTAAATTCTTGATCAATCTCTGTTGGCCATAAATGGGGGTCAGTGTTCAATTATGAATCTATCTGTTTCCCCAAACTCTGTTCCATCGTGTCCTCTTTCTTACTGGACTTGGTTTTGTTGCTGTGACTTGAATGAGAGCAGGGCCTCTTCCCCACAGTTCTCCTAAGCTACTGAGATCTTTCACTTCTATCCTGTCATCCTTGGAGTGGCTCTGCTGCTTTCACTCTGTGACCAGATGATAGAAACTCTCATGCTTGTGTCAGTTATTTCAAGATGCTAAGTGTGAAACTTTTAATCTGGCCACATCTGGAAACAATTATCCAGATGTTATAAACCACTTTGGCCAGCAACTGCCAGACTGCCGTCCAGGTGATGAGTCTGGGACCCTCCTCTCCCTCCATATGTGGAAGATGTTCAGGAGGAAGGAGAACTGGGAAATGTATAACTACTGTGCGGCACCCTTCCCTGGGAGGAAAATGGGGGCCCATGTTACACACCTCTAAAACTAGCAATGTCCTGACTACAATGAAGAATTTCTGCACTACAGAATAATTAGCTCCATTTTTCTCATGATCCCTCATGCTCTAAAATATGGGCTGGAGAGTGAGTGGTCTGAGCAGCTGCAGGAGTAAAAGTTACAGGTGAAAGGCTAAAGATTACCAACAGATTGGATTTAGAGTTTTGTTTATCTTTTTTTTTTCTCCCCAAACTTCCACAGAAAAATCTTTGACTCCCAGAGCTGCCCCAGAAAAAAACTGAATCCACGAGTTAACTGCAAGGCAGAGCCTCTTCTATGTGGCTATAAGTTGATGAACTGGAGTCACCATCCCTAAATGAGAAGGTTAATAGCTTGTTATGAGACTAAAATGACATAGTTACTGAGTTCTAATAAAACTCTCTGATTTGTTCCATAACTCAGGACCTTTTGGTTTTTATTCTGAGTTCTTTGCTGTTACTAATGGTCAAGTGAAGTCGGTCTCCTAATAAGGGAAGCAATATGACATTAGGCAAATAGGTTAAAAGGCATAGCTGTGAGAGTTAAGGTAAATGCTACTCTGTTGTTTTGTACCTGCATACCTGGGATGAGTTCACTTAATCCTTCAAAATTTTATTTTCTCTCTGAAGAATGGGAACATATGGGAACATATGGGCAATACAGTTGTTTACATAGTTGCTGTGAAGATCTGAGATGATGCATATGGAGCACTTAGCACACTGTAAATGCTGTTATTGTGGTGGTGACCGCTGATAACCATTTGTTCTAAGAAAATTTCATGTGTTTCTATTTGCTGAAAGGCATAGGACAGGTGTTAGGAGTTTTACTCATGTTGAAACCCAAACACTTGGTTAGTGATTCAGGCCAGAGAAGGGGAAGGCTGCTGGAGGAGCTCCAGTTGATGAGATTTACACTTGCAAACTCAACTTGTCATCTGGCCCAGCCAGATTCAAAATGAGCCTCTCCACAGGAATTTCACACATGCAAATGAAGATTTTGGTGGTGTTTGTAAAATAATCTCTAGTTTAGTCTGAACAGCTCTGACACTGCAGAGCCCAAATTCCCAAGATCTGGGGTCAAATTGACTGCACAGTTCAAGCCTCCAGAGCCAGAGCGGCCACAGAAATCAACCTTGTAGCCCTGGAGCCTTGTTGTAGAGTGAGGAGTCTGCAGTCATTTCAGAGCAGAGGGAGTCAGACAGTATTTGGCCTGAGGAAGTAAAAGCGAGTGTGTGCTACTTCCCACTATTTAATAACACTTTTAATAATGCATTGAACAAAAATGCTAACTTAGGTCTTATAAATGAGAATTCTATGCAAATATCAGATCATTATTTTGTGCGCATGAAACTAATATAACATTACTTGCCAAGTATACATCAATAACACTTTTTTTTGATAAACTAAAGAGGGAAAATCCTGGATTCATGAAACCAGAAGAATGCCTTGAAAGTCCATCCACCTCCCTCCTCCTAAAAGTTTTTCTGATTCCTTTTTCAGAGGAGTGAAATAGCTGAGCTTTCAGAGATATTCAAGTATAACTTTTCTGTATTTTATCCAGTATAAAACATATATATATATGTATGTATATATACATATATATATATATATATATATATATATATATCTCCAGTATCCATTTAATAATTCACATCTGGATGATTTTAGGCCTAGGTAAAGATCAATTATCATCAAAACAAAATACAGCGATATCATTAAATTGTATTTTTTGACAAAATTTCCATCTCACAGCAAATGATGTTTATAGAGTTTGAAACTGAGAAAACTCATTCATATTCTGACTTTTAAGTGTCCCTTTTTGTATTTATTTATTTATTTATTTCTCTCCCCAAATGTGAGCCTGTCCTAAGGTTCTGTTCTTGATCCTTCGCTCTGATATCTCATATCTCCGAACCACAAAGATCTTAGTCCCCCAATTGCTTTACATGTTACCTCTGCTCAAGTGCCATCTGAATAATAAAACTAAGAAAAGGAAGAGGAGGGGGGGAATGATCCCTGCTTCAAAGGTCTTGAGCTTGCAGAACTCACAGGATGTTCGGAGAGGAAGGTCCGACCAATGCATGCAAAGACACATAACCAAAAATTTTATTCCACTTTTTCTTGCCTGCACTCATGCCTTGAAAAAGCTCCCACTGTAATAAATCATAGGCCGTATAGATTTTCCAGAGAGGCTGATGAAACAGGTCTTTTTTCTAATTTCTTTTTCTTTAACTTGCAGGCTCTTCCCATTCCCTGCTTCTGTTTATTCAAGTTTTATTTACAATATTCTAATAAATCTCTATGCCGCAGAAACATGTGAGCATGAAGACGGGTTCAGGGGTTACCCAAGAGTGCTATAATGTCAGAACCATATGAGAATGCTTTGCTGTCAAGGACATGGGCTTTGACGTTGTGAGACTGAAGCCAGTCTTCTCACGCTCCATTATGGAAGGTGATTCTTCTGGAGGACCAGATAAATCTCAACAGGTCCTATCCAATTCACTAAGAGAAATATAATCTTATCCCTATTTTTGTTTGGATTATGAAAGTTACGAAGAACATTATTTCTACAATAAAAATAAAGTAATAAAAAAGTAAGAATTTTTGCTTGCCAAACATCCTAACATGTTATCCTGTAAGGGTTGGCCACCCGATGGGGTGACTGACTGGGAGCCTAGGAACGCCGCACCTACCAAGGAAAACTCTGAGAGACCAAGTCCTATGCAAAAGCAAGGGTTTTATTAATAAGCGAGTATACTCGGGCTCATAGCGTGACCCCAAGCGGTCAGTGGCTAAGAGCCCCGAGCCCTTCCGGGGACGATCTTTTAACGAATAATTCCCACGCTACAGAAAAGCCGCGCATAACTATCCAATAGGTTTAAAATATTACATCAAGATCTGCGGCAGCAGGCAGCCAATCACTCTGCACCAGGTAACCATCACCCACCAATCTGAGTGTGCCTAATACTTCTTTCCATATTTGGCACGGCATGGGCCCAGTCACCTACCATACCAAATACAGAGGGGGACATCAGAAGCAACCTCTTGGGAATGTTTGCCTTATAGCCCTCCCCTGGAATTATTTGCTTAAGGCCCTTCCTGCTGTGCTCTTGTCTTGTTGAGCCATCATTTTATCAGTTACTTTCAGTTGAGCCATCATTTTATTAGTTACCTCCATTTTATCAGTTACCTCTGGTTCCTGTCTTTGTGTTCTGTGGGCGAGGGGCCATTCTTTCAATCCACCTGTGATAGAAATGAAGACATACAAGTATCACTTCTTCATTTTTTAAAATATTTTTACTACACCACCGTGAGATATACAATTACAAAGGCGTTCATAACTGATTCTCAGTAATACAGTGTTCCAGCACCCATCAGACCGCCAGTACCTCATTCCCGCCACCAATGTCCCCACACTCCTCCCACCTACCCCCAGCCTGCCTCTACAGCAGGCACCTTTTCTTTTCCTCTCTCTCTATCTCTCTCTTTCTCTCTCTGTCTCTCTCACTGACTCTGTCTCTGTATTTCTCTCTCTCTTCTTTTACACATTGTGATTTGCCCTATAGACATTTTAGGGTTTATCATGTAAGTCTCTTTTTTTTTCTCTTTGGGTCACACCCGGCAATGCTCAGGGGTTACACCTGGCTCTGCACTCAGGAATTACTCCTGGTGGTGCTTGGGAGACCATATGGGATGCCGGGGATCGAACTCTGGCCAACCGCGTGCAAGGCAAACACCCTACCCACTGGGCTATCGCTCCGCCCAATCATGTAAGTCTCTTTGTGTATATTCAATGGTGAGTTCTAGTCTGAGCATTACCATTTCCCACACTTAGTAAAACAATGGTGTATATATATATATATATATATATATATATATATATATATATATATATATAAAACCCATTAATGAATGCAGTCATACTACATCCTTCTGACTAATTTCACTCAGCATGATAGTCTCCATGTCCATCCATTTGCAGGCAAATTTAATAATTTTGTCTTTTTGACAGCTGCATAATATTCAATTGTGTAGATGTACCACAATTTCTTTAGCCAGTCTTCTGCTCTCAGGCACTTAGGTTGTTTCCACATTCTGGCTATCGTGAATAGCACTGCGATGAATAAAGAACTACAGATAGTGCTTCTGCTATGTGTTTTTGGGACTCCAGGGTTTAATCCCAGGAGTGGTATTGCTTGATCAAATGGGAGCTCAATATCTAGTTTTCAGAGGAATGTCCATATTGTTTTCCAAAAGGGCAGGACCAATCAGCACTCCCACCAACAGTGGATGAGAGTCCCTTTTCCCCAAATCCACGCCAGCACTGGTTGTTCTAGCTGTTTTAGATGTGTGCCAGTCTTTGTGGTGTGAGATGATACCTCATTGTTGTTTTGATTTGCATCTCCTTAATGATTAATGATGATGAGCACTTTTTCATATGCCTTTTGGCCATTCAAATTTCTTCCTTTTTGAAGCTTCTGTTCATTTCTTCTCCCCATTTTTGGATCGGGTTGGCTGTTTTCTTCTTGTAAAGTGCTACCAGTGCCTGATATATTCTGGATATTAACTCCTTATCAGATGGGTATTGATGAATATTCTTTCCCAGTCTGTGGATTGTCTTTTGTATCTTGGTCACCATTTCTTTGGAGGTGCAGAAGCTTTTCAGTTTTACATAATCCCATTTGTTTATTTTTGTTTCCATTTGCTTTGTCAGTGGTGTTTTGTCTTTGAAGATGCCTTAAATTTCAATGTCTTTCAACCCTTTAATGTATGTTCTGTAATCCGCAATCTGGAAGGGAAGGAAAAGAGAAAGAGATAGAGAGAAAGGGTAAGAAATAAAGAACCTGCCATGGAGATGGGCTGGGGGAGGGAAGAGGGAATGGGGACTTTGGTGGTGGGAGATGGGCACTGGTGGAGGGATGGGTACTGGAACTCCGTATGATCAAAACCCAAATATGAACATCTTTGTAATTGTATATCTCATGGTGGTATAATAAAAAACTTATTAAAAAAAAAGGAAAGAACTGAAAAAAAAATCAATGCCTTAGAGTGTTTTTCCTGTTTCTTCGATGTACCTTATAGATTCATGTCTGACATTGAGATCTATAATTCATTTTGATCCATTTTGATCTATAATCCAATTTGACTTATGCATGGTGTTAAAAGGAGGACTAAGTTCATTTTTTTACACATAGCTGCCCAGTTTCCCCAGCACCATTTTTTTTTGGGTCACACCGGCAGCGCTCAGGGGGTTACTTCTGGCTCTGCACTCAAGAATTACTCCTGACAGTATTCGGGGACCATATGGGATGCCGGGGATCGAATCTGGGCGGCACAGGCTGGCCGAGTGCAAGGCAAACGCCCTACCCACTGGACTATCGCTCTCTGCCCCCCCCCACCCCAGCACCATTTGTTGAAGACGATTTCTTTGCTCCACTTAATATTTTTTTGCTTCTTTATTGAAGATTAAGTGATTGCATATTTGAGAGTTTGTTTCAGGTTATTCAATTCTATTCCAAGGTCTATGGGTCTGTCTCTAAACCAAACCTTTGCTGTCTTAATTATGACTGCTTTGTAGTAGAATTTGAGGTTGGGGAAAGTGATACCTCCCTCCCAACTTCTTTTTCCCAATGATTGCTTTAGCTATTCGTGGGGGTTTATTATTCCATTCAAATTTCAGGAGTGTTTGGTCAATTTCTTTGAAGAATGTCATGGGTGTCTTTATAGGGACTGCATTGAATCTGTATAAAGCTCTAGGGTGTATTCACTGTATCACTGTCTTCCCGTTGTTCATTGATTTGCTCTAGCAGGCACCAGTAACATCTCCATATGTCCTGTTGCAAGCTAGTGTAGGCCAAGGGCATCTGCTTGCTGCAGGGATAGGAAGAGCCACAAACCATTCTTCAGGTCATGGAATTGAGGTCCATAATTGTTACTAGTTTTTGGCATAACAAATAAAACACGGGTAGCTTGCCAGGCTCTGCTGTGTAGGTGGTAGGGTGTATTACCATTTTCATAATGTTAATTCTTCCAATTCATGAGCAGGGAATGTGTCTCCATTTCCTCAGGTTCTCTTTTATTTCTTGAAGTAACATTTTGCAGTTTTCCTTGTAGAGATCCTTTACATTCTTTGACAAGCTGATTACTAGGTATTTGGTTTTCTCTGGTGCAACTGTGAATGGGATCATTTCTTTAATATCCTTTTCTTCTCTTTCATTATTTGCATATAGGAGGTCATTGACTTTTGGGTATTGATTTTGTACCCTGCCACTCTACTATAGGAATCTATTATTTCTAGGAACTTCTTGGTAGAGAGTTTAGGGTTTCTAGGTATAATAGTGACAGCTTGACTTCTTCCTTTCCTATCCAGATGCCCTTAATGTCTTTTTCTTCCCTGATTGCTATGGCAAGTACTTCCAATACTATATTGAATAGAAGTAGTGAGAGTGGGCAACCTTGTCTTGTCCCAGACCTTAGGGGGACAACTTTCAGTTTTCCCCATGGAGAATGATGCTCACTGTGGGCTTGTAGTAGATGGCTTTGAATATACTGAGGAAGGTTCCTCCAATTCCCATTTTATGGAGAGTTTTTATCATGAACGGGTGTTGGATCTTGTCAAATGCCTTCTCTGCATCTATTGATATGATCATATGATTTTTATTTTTCCTCTTATTGATATGATGTATTATGTTGATTGACTTGCAGATGTTGAAACATCCTTGCATTCCCGTGATGAAACCTACTTGGTCATGGTGTATAATCTTTTTTATGAGTCTTTGGATTCTGTTTGCTAGTGTTTTATTGAAGATCTTAGCATCTGTGTTCATCAGGGAGATTGGTCTATAGTTTTCCTTTTTTTGGTGACATCTCTGTCTGCTTTGGGTATCAGGGGGATATGTGCCTCGTAGAAACTGTTTGGGAGTGTTTCTGTTTCTTCAATTTCCGGGAAGAGCTTGTAAAGGATTGGGAGTAGGTCTTCTTGAAAGGTTTGGTAGAATTCGCTGGTGAATCTGTCTGGACCTGGGCTTTTGTGTTTGGGGAAACTTTTTGATTACTGATTCTATCTCCTCAATGGTGATAGGCTTGTTGAGGTATTCCAAATCTTCTTGTTGCAGACTTGGGAGGCTATAGGAATTCAGGAATTTGTCCATTTCTTCTAGGTTCTCTTGTTTTGTGGCATACAGACTCTCATAGTAATCTCTGATGATCTTTTGAATTTCTGTGGATTCTGTTGTGATGTCCCATTTTTCATTTTTGATTCTATTTATTTGGGTTCTCTCTTTTCCTTTCCTTATGAATCTTGCAAGTGGTTTGTCAATCTTCTTTATTTTTTCAAAAATAAATACAGTTGTGGGGGCGGAGTGATAGTCCAGCGGGTTAGGGCATTTGCCTTGCACACGGCCGGCTCATGTTGACCTGGGTTCGATCCTCGGCATCTCATATGGTCCCCTGAGCACCGCCGGGAGTAATTCCTGAGTGCAGAGCCAGAAGTAACCCCCTGAGCATTGCCAGGTGTGACCCAAAAACCAATAAATAAATAAATAAATAAATAAATAAATACAGTTACACAGTATTCCATTGTGTAGATGTGCCATGATTTATTTATCTAGTTATGTGTTCTCCATGGGGACCGCCATTTTCCACATCTGGACTTCTTTCTCATTACACCTCCACCCATCAGACCAGTCTATCACAGCCTGGATCATCAACACCTGCCCTGCAGCAGTTTTTTTTTCAATCCAGCCCAGGTATGCTGAACCAGAGACTCTCAGACATGGGGCAGAGCTGCTACTTTGCTCCCTGTACCCAGCTGCTCATGAGGTGCCCGGGAGGCATGGCGGGTTCTAGCCCTGGCCTGCCACCCCAGCAGAGCCTCACAACTAGCCAGACACCCCCTGACTCCATGGGGCCTGCCCTTTTCCACATCTGGACTTCCCTCTCGTCACAACTCCACCCAGCAAACCAGACTATCACACCCTCTCGTCACAACTCCACCCAGCAGACCAGACTATCACAGTTCATCAATAAATGCTTTATTTAGAGGTACTACAAGAGTATGCCACACGCACGGCAAGCCTGGCAAGCTGCTCGTGTCGTATTTGATATGCCAAATACCAGTAACATTTATATTAGGTCATTCCGATGACCTAATATAATGGTTTGAGGCTCTTTATGTTCCTAGAGCAAGCGGATGCCTTTGGATTCTACTAGCATGAGACAGGACATATGGAGATATTACTGGTGCCCACTCTAGCAAATAGATGAACGGGAAGATAGTGATAGTGATGTGTTCTCAGGCACTCATGTTATTTCCAAATTTGACTATTATGAATAGTGCTACAATGAATATAGATATGCAGATGGTGTTTCTGGGCCCCCAGGGTATATTCCCAGGAGTGGTTTTCCTGGGTCAAATGGGAGCTCAAGTTCTAGTTTTTGGAGGAATGTCTATATTGTTTTCTGAAAAGGCTAGACCAGCCAACATTCCCACCAACAGTGAATGAGAGTCCCATTCTCACCGCTTCTGAGTCAGCACTGGTTTCTCTTTCTCTTTTGGATGTGTGTCTGTCTCTGGAATTTGTGGACTTTTCTATAACACAATTTTGTTTGTTGTTTTGGTGCTCAGGGTTCTCTGCTCAGAGTTCACTACTTGGTGGTCCGGGGGGACCATTCATTATGCTGGGATAGAACCAGGAACTACTGCATGCAAGACAAGTGCCTAACTTCTATACTATTGCTCTGCCTCTACAATCTATTTTTTTTTTTGGTTTGGGGGGGGCCACACTCAGCAGTGCTCAGGGCTTATTCTGCATTTAGAGATCATATAGGACACAGACAATCAAATACATGTGGCTGCTTGCAAGGCAAGAGCATAACTCTCTATACTTTCTCTCTGGTCTCTGTTCTAATTTTTTAATTTATAGCATTACATGAGATTTTTTCTAAGTCTAATTTATTTAATAGTCCAATATTAGTTTTTCGGTGGGTTATACCTGGCAGTTTTACTTCTTGCTCTGCATTCAGTGGTCATACCTGTTGGCTTGGGGAATATACAGGGTGCTGGGTATTGAACCCTGGTTGACTGAGTACAAGGCAAATACCCTACCCAATGAACTATCACTCCAGACCAACTGATCCTCTATTCATGTGTATTTATCACCAATAATAAATAATTCTGTGTTCAATGTGTGCCAAGATGTATATGTATTGCATATACATCTTAGCTTACATCTCTATTGTTATAAAATAATTACTGAGCATTGAACGGCCTGGCTCATTACAAAGGGTTAATGTATCATTATTATTATTAAATAATAGTGATACTAAAATACTAGTATTAGGTATTTACTTAGTATATAACACTAAATATTTGGTATTACTAAATATTTGTCCAGTGGAGGCAATGGAAGCTCTTTTTCTTCTGGAGAGTGCTCTGAATAACAAAAATAACACTAACAGCCTTAAAGAACCTTAAAAAACAAGAACCCATATAAATAGATCCATTAAAGGAACAATTTTGAATGTTGAAACCCCCTTATAATCTAACATTTGTGTATCCTAATATTTAAATTAGATATTGTATTTGTATATAGGAGTGCTATCTGTTTCAAAAACAAAAATGGATCAATTATTTACAAGTGACATTTATCAAAAGCAAGTCATGCAAATCTGGACAGATATTTTATACCTTATTGGCAAGTTTAGCATCTGAAGTTGTTAACTGTCTACTAGAAACATTTTATAAGTTAAATGGTCCATAAGGGATTAAGTAGAAAAATGACTTTTATTCTTTAGTAGATTTTAAGAGAAAAGAGTTGCCACCACTGTATTTTTGACCAAATGTCTTATTAAGGACACCAAGACACGGGCTGGGCGGCAAGCGCGACCCAGACACCCCTGGCAGCTCCATCATCCTAAACTTTAATAACTCATTGGCAACAGGATGAGGTTGTTTCTGGTCCAGACTTTGCCTCCTGGTATCTAGACTTTTATAGGTGTTTTGACTGAGGTGTAGAGGAGGCATTTTTTTTTTTTGGCCGCTGATTTCTATTCCAGATTGTGGGATGTGAATAATTTGGTAAATTAACATCAACAGGGTTAGACTGTTCTTTGTTACCAAAGGCCCCCAGGCTGCCTGTTCCACTGGATGGGCACATTAATTTGCAACCACATGAGGATGGCTGCTGGGCAAATACACCCAAGTTAAATTTCCTTTTGCAGGTTTTCCCTTATTTTGGATATTCAGGTAGCTACTGGAGTCTGAGACAGCTCTCTCTGTGCATTCATAATTCTGCCTAAACCTAGGGTTTCAAAACTAATATCAGGGAGGAAAGATCCAAACCTTAGTACTTTTTGTGGCTTTTTTTTTCCTGAGGCTAGTTTTTGGCTATGTTTCCAGTGATCAGTCTGTACCCCTAGTTATATACTAAATACATAAACTGTGTGTGCTACAAACGATGTTTTTCTAGCCTGTCCATATAGCCTATTAAACCAGAGTTGGCAGTTTTCCATCCCCTAGGAGAAGCATTTGGCATAAATAATATTGTCATTTCGGAAGGCTAGACAAGGTTTGAAGAAGTGACCTTGTATAAATATTGTCTGAGGTATGACTGAGGCTAAATTATATGACAGGGAGCTAGTATAGTCTGGGCTCTGGGCCCTCCTGTTAATGAAGTTGCTTCTTGTCGTAATGGAACTATTTGAATTGAAAATATAATCAAATACATCAGAAGTTGTTAAAAACACAGAAACTAGGCTATTTATTATCCTGGCAGTCCAGAAGATGGCAAAATGATGCAGAAATCTCTTTGTCATTCAAATGGCTTTGTCGTATTAAAATGCAAGAAGTGCTAGGAAATATCTAGGTTTGGTCTTTGTTACATAACTGTTCCCCCACCCTTCAATCTCCCGCCCCCATGGCTGACTATGTCAGGCATCTATTAATCAATCCCCCTTTCATATTTTGGCTGACCAGTCAGTGCTGAATGTAGTTGTTGAGCTGTTGGGGTAACTTGGTGTCTCCTGATGCACAATAGTATCTTCCCCACACACTGTTACTTCTATTCTCTCTCAATACTCAGTTTATTATTTAAAAAATTTTTATTATACTACCATGAGATATATAATTCAAAGCTGTTCATGATTGGGTTTCAGTCCTACAGTGTTTCAGCACCCATCCCTCCACCAGTGCATATTTCCCACCATCAGTGTCCCTAGATTCCACCCCCCAGGCTGTCTTCTTTCTCTCTCTTTCTCTCTCTCTCTCTCTCTCTCTCTCTCTCTCTCTCTTTCTCTCTCTTTACATTGTCAACACTCAGTTTAACATTTCATTTTCTCCTTCTTGTCCATGTTACTCTTAGGATATTCTCATTATTTACAACTTATTCCCTTCTCTTTCCCTTCCTTCTGCTAATTGATTCACCAATCAATTGGCTAATTGATTCACAATCAATTGGCTAATTGATTCACAATCAATTAGCTAATTGATCTTGCCTTTCAAAAAGCACAACTTTTGCTCAAGTGATAGAACAGCAGTTAGATTATCCCATATGGTCCCCTTAGCACCACCAGGAGCAATTCCTGAGTGCATAATTAAGACTAACCTTTGAGCACCATAGAGTGTGGCCCCAAAACAAACTAAAAGGAGGAAGACTTTCTGTTCATAAATTTATCTGTTAAATTCACAAATATTTATATGTGCTAGCTGTGGGTCAAATTTTTGGCTCCTTGTTGTAATAAAATTGACAGTCTAATGGAGGAGACAAATATTTTACAAATAATTCCACAATTATAAGCAAATAACCACCTTCAGTAGGGAAAAAAACAAGATTCTTTATGATGTAAAAAACGATCTCATCTGTCCTGAGGAACCAGGGAGGATTCTATGAGGCAATGATGATTAAATATAGTATATGTACTAGTCTAGAGTAGGCTACAGTGGGGACTGGGAAGTGGAAACAGGATGGGGTGGGTGGGGTGGGGCGGAGTGTTTTTCAAACAAGAGTGTGTCACAGGCACCCGTAGTGGAAAGTATGGTGTCCTATGAGGAGTGGAGAGAGGTTAGGGTGGGTTAGTATGGGAAGGGAGGGCCGCATGAGGAAGCTTATGTTATATGCCAATTTAAGCATTGTGGTCTAGGGCCTGGGCATGTGGCTCAGTGGTAGGGGCCTTGTGTTTGATTCCTGGTACCACATGGTACTCCAAGCACTGTTGGGAGAAACCCCTGAGCTCTAAAGCTGTAAGTGGCCATTGAATACAGCTGCATAAGGATTGAAACCCCAATATAAAAAAAATAACTGTGATCCAAAATATTGTGACTTTATTCATAAGTGGAAATAGAGAAACAGGGCAAAAAGGGGCCAAAACAATTAGTGCAGTGCACAGGCAGCCTTTTGCAGCCTCCAGGTAGAATGCTGGCCTAGGTTTGATACCTGTCATTCCATACGATCCCTTGAGGCCTACTAGAAATGATTCGTGAATGCAGAGGCAGGAGTAATCCCTGAGCACAACCAGGTATGCCCCTTTCCACTCCCTAGAAATAAAGCAAAACAAATGAACAAACAAATAAGAAAACCTCTTACAGGTAGATAACATATGTTAGCAGAGTAAAGGGGGTTAAGTGGTGTGTGAATCAGACATAAGGGGTCTCAATAATATGGTGGTAAATGGACACTAGATTTTTGGTGGTGGCCATAATATAGTATAGGTAGATGTTGAAGTTAATATAATATATGAAGTTGAAGCTCCTATAATGTATGAAGATGTTAAATGCACAGCTGAAACATAAAACACTATAGACAAGTTACCTTAATATAAAAATTTATATCATGTTTTTTATCTCTCAGTGGTGGACTGACATTAAAGTGGACTGACTTTTGCAGATTATCATTTCATCAGATTTTCTTTAAAAAAAAAACAAAACCAGAACCAAAAAAACAACTGATGGAAACCACAGCATTTGATGATGGAATGTACAAGAAGGAAAGGAATGTCCAGGATGAGTATAAGGTTCCAATCTGGGCAATGCCGCTGGTTAAGATGACATTTACTGAGTGAGATATTACTGAAAAAAATCTGACAAAAAGAAAACACGGAAGCATGAGCAATGGCTTGAAGTAGGAACATCCTTAATGGTTTCCAAAGAACAGCAAGCATGGAGAGCAATAGGAGATAAATCCATAGAGGTGTAATTAGGGCAGGTGGCAGGCTAGAATATGTAAGTCAGTAGAAATGTATTTTAAGTGCAAAATGGGAAACTATTGGAGGGTTATGAGCAAGATAATTATATAATATGACTTATATTTTTGAAGATTGCTCTGGCTGTCCTATAAGGAAAAGACTCCAGGGAGGCAAGAGCAATGTTGCTGACATCGAGGGTTGCAGTTATAATAATCCAGAGAAAATGTGGTAGTAGCTCTGATCTGGGAACTAAGGAGGTGGCAGGTCAGTGTTCAGCCCCAGACATAGAAAACTGGCACTGTTTTCTAGTGAATTTTATGTAGTGGGGAAGAAGATACATAAAGGCTGAATCAGTAAGTTTCACTAGAGCTTTTAGAAATACTGGTTGTTAGTTGTTAAGCTGTAGCAGAAATAAACTTGAGAGTTTGGTTTGAAGTTTGATTGAGATCTGTATTGAATATACAGTGGAAAGATCAAATAGGCTATTGGGTGTTTGGGCTTAAGTTCCAAGGACAGATCCTGAACAAAAATACAAGTTTGGGTATATTTGAGGTGTCAAAAGATGATATTCAAGCCTATAAGAATGAATGAGTTTACCAAAAGAATAAGGATAATTAGAGAAATTTCTTTATTCTAGAAACTAAACATAAAGGAAATAATTCTAGTCAGTAATCAAGGTTGGCCTCATAATTAAAAAAGACATGCTGACATTGTATTCCACTGATAGTGTGTGCTCAGAAATGCATAGCTTCATTTCTCTAGTATTTTTTCTACAGCCTCAGTCTAATTATGAGAAAACTATGGACAAAGTCACATCAAGACACATTCTAAAAAACAACTTACCTTTATAGTCTTCAAATGTGTCAAAATTGTGAACGACACTGAAAGATAAGTAATGGCAAAATCTAAATAATTATGCCAGGTAAATGCAGCGTGAACTACCAGATTGATCATGTGAGGAGAAAGGTACTATTATGAGAAAATGATTGTGATTCATCTAAACAGTGCAGCTGTAACAGTATATACTACTGTTATTCTTTTGATTTGATTATTATTCTTAGATTCTATATCTATATCTCTATATCTCTATCTCTCTCTATCTCTATCTCTATATCTATATCTATCTATCTATACCTAAGATGTTCATGATTTCCCCAGAGCACCATCAGGAGAGATCCCTGAGCACAGAGCCAGTGGTAAACCCTGAACATGGCCAAGTGCAGCCAAACCCCCTTCCCCAAAAAGAGCTCATGATAGCTAGTTTAAGGAAATGAAGGATATTTCTGTTTTATTTTGCCACTCATGTATAACTCTAAAATTATTCCAAATGAAAAAGTTAAAGAAAAATTGCTTTAGCTTTTAGGTATGTACCATTCAAAGACAACATATGTATTATCTTTCTAGTTCAATGTAGAAATGTAAGCAGAACCACCTGATGGGTTCTTTAGACTGTTAGTTACTTTGAATTTCCTTTGAAGAGCTAATAAAAGATTAGTTAGGGATCATGGAGGAAGAAAGGAAACCAGAGCGTGTTTTTCGGAAAAAAAGAGACAAGAAAAACGGAATAAACATTGGGTTCAGCCCCACTTCAGGCAAACACCCAGTTATTCTCAATTATTCATCTTCTTCTCCAAACAGAATTGACCATGAGTTAGTCCATGACTCAGAAGGGTGTTAGCACATTGTAACGTCTGGCTGGGAAGATTGCTCAAATCCCAAAAAGATTATCCTTGAGGAGTCCTGCAGTGTCCTGCTTTCTCCTGACATAGACAGTGCAGGCAGAGCCAGAGAGGGATTTTAAACTTGTAAGCCTGAAAGGTATTTTGTGTGTGAGTTCTATAGTTCATGTTCTCTGTTCCGAATGAGCTCAAAACAAAGAATACAGCTGGATGAGCCACTGACCAGCAAAGTGTAAGGAAATGACCCACCTGCAGAGAGAGGGAGCAGACTCCTCCTACATTCTCCTGGGCCAGCTCTGCAGGGGAGTGGAAGAGGTGGTGACATGGAGGCATGTGACTCCGTCACATCAAAGGTCCCAGGGTGTGGTAGGTCAGTTGAAGATGGTGACTGGGAAGGGCTGATTATAAAGCTATATAGTAAATAATAGGTGGGGGAAAGGAAAGGCAGAAGGGTGTCTGGAAACTAGGCATCAAAAAATATGTCCCCTTTATTGTCCCTGCTGATCTGTGGGAAATGGCTTCATCATTAAATGATGATGTGATTCTCTAGCCTCTCCCTGGAGGCCAGAGAATGACCATTTTCCTATCCTCCCTGTGCCTCTCTAGTCCACTCCAGTTATAGGCCTGGTGGGAGACTATGGCCAGTCAGTGCCAGAAGTGAGCTATTCTTTCAGGAACTTTGAAGTATGCAATCCAATACCTACTGCTCAACACCTACAAAATACCATTATTAATGGTAGTTTTCAATTTTGAGTGCTCATGATCTGTTTGGCTGTTTATATAATTGCTTGTAATCTTTTCAGTAAGACTCCAAAGTCATTATTACCATCCCATTTTATAGGGAAATGCCACAGTTGAGGAAAAAAAAAGCTTCACTTATCTGAGGTCATACAAAAGGTGAGGGGTAGGGGTAGAGTTTGAATCCACATGTTCTGGCATCTTTCAAAGTTCTACTAAACCTCAAGATTCTCCAGTATTGAATGAGCTACCAATCTCAAGACTTAGTCATTTCCCTGAGAGACTATCTACAAAGTGGAGAGAGCACTATCACTTTTGGTGGTCCTCTTGTCCAGACGGCAATGTGCAGGATTTTAGGAAATTTCCCTGGGGCTGTGGAGTCATCAGCCCATGGCTTATTGGGGTGAATTCAGGGAAGATTGCCTAAAGCACATTGCTATAGGCCACTTACAGTAACACAGATGTCTGTGAGGAGTGAGGAAGGGCACAAAGACTCATGACCAGTACGCTCTGGGTTCCTGCTGTTGAAAAATAATGAGTTGGTCTACAGCTATATTTTGTTTAAACCAAATCTCAAAAAGTTTAACCAAATCTCTTGATTTAACCAAATCTCTTGGTTTAACCAAATCTCAAAAGCTGAAAGAATTCATGATAGTGAGCATATGACTGCAAGTGAAGTCCAGGGTGCTGCTGGCACTTTGCCATTCTTCTAGTATAAACTAGAAGAAAACTCTACCACACTGAAAGAACAGAAAGACCTGGTTATGGGGTGAGGGGATAAAATACCTCCCACTTACGTTATGTAACTGTAACTTAGCTCTCAAAAGAATCATCATGCTACTGCTGTGCGGTAAACAAACAAACAACTAGCAAAAAACTTTTGTATGAAGAACTCAATTTGAAGTATTTCCAGATTGGTGATGCTAGGTGATAGGCTGTTGCAGGACTCCTTTAAGGGCCGCTGCATTTGGCTCAAAACATTAGCATACTAAAGGGCCTAGGTGAGGAGCAGGGAGGGATTACCTAAGGACATTTGACCCTCCCTGCTTTCCATAACAGTGGGAGGAAGGTCTGAGTTGCAGGGGTATAAATCTAGCCGGTTTTCACTCTCACGCGCTTCTTTGTGGGCCCTTGCTCGACGTGAGCGGTCACCCTGCTTGGAAGTCTTCTTCTCCTTTTGCAAAGCCTTTACACGTGGTGGTGGCCGCCATCTTGGCCTACTCATGGCTGGGGTTCTAGCCTGGAATCCTAAGCACCAGGCTTTTCCTTTTGCTGATTTGTAGTGCCTGAACCTGTGATAAGTAAAGCCTTTTAAAACCGCATCAGATTCCTGAGTTTTCATCCATTCCTCGCCGGCGGAGGTAGAAGGGAACTCGCTTCCGGCACTGTCGGGGACTCCTGGCGGAGCGCCCGACAATAGGGGCAATAGCAATTTGAATTCAGAAACAGGAAAGAATTCAACTTTATGGGGCCGGAGCAATAGTCCACTGGGTAGGACGCTTGCCTTGCACGTGGCCGGGCCTCTTGGGTTCGATCCCTGGCATCTCATATGGTCCCCCAAGCACTGCTAGGAATAATTCCTGAGTGCAGTACCAGGAGAAACCCCTGAGCATTGCCGGGTGTGACCCCCCCAAAAAAAAGGCAAAAAAAAAATTCAACTTTAACCTAGGCTTAAAAGAATTTTTCGATAAAATTATAAGGGATATAATTAATTTACAGTAAAAACAATAAAACTCCCACAGAAAAACCGAAGAAAAAGTGGAAGGAGGAGAAGGCAGAAGAGGAAGATAAAAAAAAAAAACCCAGAAGATTCAAATCATGTTTTTAGATATTAAAATAATCAGACACAGTATTAAAAAAAATAGGGAACCGAGTAATAGTATAGCAAGTAGGGCATTTGTCTTGCACATAGCTCACCCAGGTGATCCCCAACACTCCATATAGCCCCACAGCACCACTAATAGTGGTCCCTAAGATGAGAGTCAGGAGTAAGCCCTGAGTGCCATTGGGTGTGACCTAAAAAACAAATTATATTTAGGACTGGGAATATGGCTGAGTGGCAGAGTGCCTACCTTCTAACTGTAGGCCCTGCCTTTGATTCCTGGTATCAGGAGATGGCCTCTTGGTCTCTTAAACACTTGCTTTGTTTAAACAATTCTGAGGCCATCTGTTTAGTCCCCTGCTTCTTCTGCATGCACCAAATCGATCCTAGCATCTCTGCTCTTTGTGCCTGGCAGCTCTGCTATATGAGATCCCTAGCCTCAAGTGATCTGTCTGCATCCCCGTAAGAACTACAGACAGACTGTGCTTGAGAACCATAACTAAAGAATGAGACCATTGGCAATCGAGTGTCCATGCACCACAAGTAAAGAGGTGCAGGACTGGGTGAGCACCATTGCTGACTCTGCCAACATCACAACCTGCTTGAGATACCACCACCCCACCAATGAGCACCATGACTAAAATGTGCAAGCACTACAACCAGGTATGCGTATGACCCTGATTACTGCAAAAACATCATCAGAGGGAAGGCACTAGGGGAAAAGACGTAGAAAATTGATAGAGATTGGGGGAATATATTACCAAAGCAACATTATGCAGCTGTGAGAAAAGATTAGATATCACAATTCACTGTAATGTGGAGGGAATTAGAGGGTGTCAGGTGAAATAGAGGGAGAAAGAGAGATGCCAAATGGGCTTAGTTGCCTGTGGAATAGAGAGATAAAACAGACAATATAAAATGATGACAAACCCTTGATTTTGGATTACAAAACTGATTAATCAAATAAGAGGGCAGTGAAGGAAAGAAAATTGGATCAGAAGTGACACAGGACAGTGGTGGAGGGTCATGGACACTTTGGTCATGGGGTGGTACAATAATTCTGCATGTCAGTACTATCAACTTAACACTGTTAGAATCATATTACTACAGTATAATGAATGTTTCTATAATTAAAAATATCACTCTTTGAAAATTGAAACTCAATGAATGAAGACATTGAAGTTGAGGAGAAAATTGGTGAACTGTAAGACAGAACTGAAGAAATTACCCCCAAAACAGAGAGAGAAAGAGAAAATTGATCTACCCTTCTAAATCCTATAGAGACCGACAGCATTTTGCATTCACATAACTAAAAGCATAATTTTAAAAACCAATTTTCTGTGACACCAATTACATCCCACTATAAAGGTTGTTATAAAACAATCAGAAAGGACAGATTACTTTTCAAGGACCAATAGTTACAAAGTCAATACCTTACATGCATGAGGCTCTGGATTGAGCCCCAACACAACATACATACAGAGAGAGAAAGAGAGAGAGAGAAAGGAAAAAGGTAGAAAAATTAAAAAGGAAAAATATTTAGCTGAAAAATGATATGCACAAATTTTATTTATAGACACATTATTTATAGACACGTGACAAATTTAAGATTTAGAAAAAGCAAAAGGGAGGCCCATTCAGCATTCATTATTTCACTGAAAATTCTAGTTAATGCAGTGGTACAAGATTAGAAAAGATTAGAAAGAAAGGTAAGTAAATTATTTGCATACCCAGTGCTTGGAATTTTAATTAAAAGAAATGCTTTGAAAACCCAAAAGAATCTTTGGATTGAGGATTAGTCAGTGAGCTTTGCAGAAGAACTGAACACATCAGCAATATATGCCCCACCAATCATCTTCAATATAACATAAACATTTAGTCCAAAAAATGCATTTAAAAGTCATTTGTGGAATCACCAAGATAGATGTAGGAACACATACAATAAAATGTGAAAGTGCATTTTGAAGAAGTAGAACTTTCTGGAAATGACTAAAAAATATTCAAATAAATGGATCCATCTAACAGATTTTTCAAGAGAAAATTGATAGATTAACTATGATTTAAAGAATTCAGATGCGGAGCCGGAGGGATAGCACAGGGGTAGGGCATTTGTCTCGCATGTGTACAACCTGGGTTTGATCCTTGGCATTACATATGATTCCCCCCATACACTGCCATGAGTAATTCCTGAGCGTAGAGCCAGGACTCAACCCCTGAGCATCGCTAGGTGTGACCCAAAAAGTGAAAAATGAATAAATAAAAATTTTTAAAAATCAGATGCTGTTTCTATCACAGAGCAGAGCAAGCAATGTAATTGGGGAGAGGTCTACGGAAGCTTCTGGGATACTGATTGTGATGTTCCTTATTCTGGACAGTGGCTATGTAGTTTATTCCTCACTTAAATTCTATAGATAATATTTACTACATTCTTTATGTGAGGTATTTGCCAGGGAAATGAAAACACTGTTTTGTGATAATGACAAAGATTGAGTGACTTAAGACATAGAAAGTGCCAGGCAGTTAAGAAGCATTCAGTATTATTATGCATTTCATGTTTGAAACATAGAATACATTATCTTCCTTGAAGCCTGTGCTAGAGATAGAAGAGCAAAATAGAGTGGGCTGTGGACAGCAGCACGGAGTCCTGTGGGACCCAAGTAAGGATACAGAGGCTCCAACATCAGCTGGAGCTCATCCAGACCCGGAGGAATCCGCCCAGCAAAGCAGGCAGACACATTCCAGAGAATGGCATGTTTACAACCGCTTGGCCCGACACCACTGCCGTAAAAGTAGCCAGCCCAAACCCCTTTCTTCTTATCTGCAAATGAACCCCAGGACAGTATACCAATCCTGGGAGAAAACATGGAGTGTTTTCTAAGAGAAAATGACTGGCATTTATTAAGACTTCTCTCTGCCCACCAACCCTACCATGAGGTTTAACAGGGAATGGATGTGGATTCCAGGCAAGGCTTATCTGGAAGCCTTCACTTCACTCCTAACCTTGGTGGAGTTAGGAGTGGAGTGAAGGCTTCATCCACCACCCAACTTCACTCCTAACCTTCTATCCACGTCACTCCTAACCTTGGGTGGAGGGTCTCAAGCACACTGACTAGAGGTCAGGTCTCACTGAGCACCCTCAAGGTCTGCTAATGGGCTTTAACTGAGTCTCTGTTAACTGTTAGATGCTTTGCTAGTAAGGTCGCCCTTTCACAGGGGAGCAAGTCCTCACCCCCAGAGCCTGAGAATGTGACTTTACTTAGAAGTAGGTTTTTTGCAGATATCATGTTGAAATGATTAGTTTCATCCATATCCAAAGTCACTCTCTCCTTATAGAGGATAATTTGAACAAAGACAGACTGGGAATGTTACGTGAAGATTAGTGTTCTCTGTTACGAGCCAAGGAAGTAGAAGCAGCTAGAAGAGAAACCTGCAACCAACCTTCTCCCGGTGGCCTCAGAGGGTGCACAGGTCTGCTCAAACCTGCAGCACTGACTTCCCACCTCCTGCAGCATGAAAATGTGTTTCTGCCCTGTTAAGTCACCAGATGACTGGTATAAATGGGAAGGCATGGGAATGAAAAGGATAATGACTTCCTGTGCTCAGGAGGTATCATCTCCAAGGGCATGGGGGAAACAGTTGTGCAGACTGAACTAAGCAAAGCAATATAAAGATCAAGAAGTATCTGGCTCTACAGAATCTAGGGTAATTTTTACTGTAGCACACAATGCACTGCTCACACGTCACTTTTCATCCCACACACTCTTTCATTTGTTCACATAGACTTGCAGGGTCTATTGATTAAAGTATCATCTTTATAATAAAATAAATACAAGTTCAAAAAGATGAAATTGTGCTGCTAACAATAACATGGATGGTCCTAGAGAGTATCAAGCTTAGTGAAATAAACCAGATGGAGAAAGACAAACACCATATGATTCCACTCATAAGTGGTATAAAGAGAAAACAAACAGCTGAACTGCATAAAACAAAAATAAACGTTGGGACTATAAGACCATTCAGTGGTTACCAGAAGGGAAGGGGGAAGCAGTATGAGTAAATTGGGATGTAGTAGACAAATATGAGATTTGAACTATAAGTGGGTGAACTTAAGTAGTACAGATACTGGGTGGTTTCCAATAATGCATACCTGAAACTATAATGTCATCAAAGCAATGATACATCAATAAAAAAAGTAATTCAAGTATAGATTTCTAGATGACTTTTAGATATGTGGTCCTAAGAAAGAGACATATATTTCCACACGATTCATTTTTCTCATCTGTGAAATGAGATAATTATACCTCTCTGCCCAACAGCATTTAGTATGTCTTAATAACATGAAAATAGTATATATGTTGGTGCAATGTCCCACTAACTTGTGAAGGGTTCATTAATGAAAATCATGATCAACAGCAGAGACAGCTGCAATCCTGCTCATATAAACAAAGTCCATTTTGTGTGCTGAGAGGTACACATGTATTAGGATTAAACAATTTTAATAAAGGACAAAGCAGTGGTTCTTGCATTCAGGAGGCTCACAGTCAAGCTTCTCCTGTCGGAAGACAGTTGTGCAAGCTAACAATGGTAACATCTAATGAGCACTGGTTGAGATAAGTGTCTAGAGAAAACCAAGTGTCTTGTACTGAGGGAGGGATCGGGACATAAGTAGAGAAGTGATGATGCTTACTATGATTAAAGTATCAGCTTTGTAATAAAATAAATACAAATTTAAAAAGGATGAAATTGATAATGACCAGCCACTGACCTTCTTCCTGCCTCTGTGGTAATAACTTTATTTACTCTTTAGGCACTGTGGTTAATAACAATGATGATGCTTACCATGAGCTTGGAAGGATGAGTTAGAGCAGATTGTCAGTGGTGGATGGGTGAGAAAGGCCATTTCACAGATAGGAAAGAACAGGAACAAAAGAAACAGAAGTTGTAAAGCAAAATGTTTAGAAAAGGACATAGTTTGGGGCAACTGAAGCTCTATAGCGAGGAGTGAACTTTGAAAATATGGGCAAGGGAATGGGGAGATGGTATGGATTAAATTCCCAACGTTGAAAAGTCTCCTGAGCATCCTTGCTAGTGACCACCAAGTATGAAACCTGGGGTTTCCCCAAGCATAGCTAGATATGACCCCCAAATAAAAACAAAAAATGGGCAAGGGACAAATTGTAAAAATGATCTCTTGCTGATAAAGTGTTTGGACTTTATTAGCAAGAAACACCTTTGAGGAACTTAAAAAGTCTCGAAAGCAGCCAGATAAGACTCGCTCACCATAATAGCAACCATTATCATGGTCCGGATTCCACAGCTCATCATGCAAGAGAGATGCTGATCTTAAGACCAGCTCAGAGCACCCGAGTTCAAGCCCAGGTAGGCGGCTCTTGGAGGTGGAAGTCACAGGGCATTCCTGGAGATGGAACTGGGGTACCCCTTCCCCTCTCTGACCCATCCTGAGGCCTTGTGGCCCCACCCACGAACTCCGTCAGGGCTTCCCGCCATGATGCCGAGACTCAGAAGCACAGGGGAGAGCTACCATCCGGCTCTCCCCTAGCTCAGCTGACCATGAGGCTCCCAGGCGGCAAGATGGGTTTTGGGTGTTGTCCCATCACCTCTGTAGGGCCTCAGAAGCAGCCAGTTGAGTCTCGCTTACCATAATAGCCGCCTTTTCGCAGTCCTAATCCTACAGCTCATCAGAACCTATGCAGAGAGATGCTGATCTCAAGACCAGAACAGAGTAACTGGAGTTCAAGCCCAGGTAGGTGGCTCTCAGAGGCAGAAGTCACCGGGTGTTCCTGGAGATGGAGCTGGGGTCCCCATTCCCCTCTCTGACCCATCCCAGAGACCTGGTGGCCCAGCTCACAAACTGCCTCAGGACTCTCGGTCATGATGCAGAGACTCAGACACATGAGGGAGAGCTGCCATCCAGTTTTCCCCCTAGCTCAGCTGACCATAAGACTCCCAGGAGGCAAGATGGGTTTTGGGAGTGGGCTCATCACCTCTGTAGGGCCTTGGAAGCAGCTGGATGACACCCACTCAGCATAATAGCCACCATTTTCATGGTCTGGACCTGGTACATCAAACTAGTGGAACCAATCATGTTCTAGAATATATTATAATCTACAGTGTATAAGAAAGGGAGCAATGTAAGAAGGAGAGAGAGAAAAAAGAGAGAAAGGAGATAGAGAACCTGCCATGGAGGCAGGCTGGGGGAAGGGAAAGGAAGCGGGGACATTGGTGATGGGAGATGGGTAGGGATGGAGGGATGGGTGTTGAAACACTGTAGAACCAAAAATTCAAACATGAATATCTTGTAATTGTATATCTAACAGTGGTATAATAAAATGTTAAAAAAATTAAAAATTCTTTAATGGTAAATAAGGGTATAACATGGTAAGATTTTCTTTTAGATGCAGAGATTTTGAGTACTGTGTGACAGTGAGGAAAGAGGCTGGGGGTGGGGAGCTATACTGGAGGTGACCACATTGGGAATACAAAATACAAAGAGTAGAGCTGAGCCAGTGAGGTGGGTGAACTTAGAACATAGAGCCCAATGTTGGCTAATGTTTTGAAGTCTGTTGCAGCTGTGGCACAGTGGGCCATAGGCAATGAGAAATATGATCCTCAATATCAACAAGGAAGTTTAAGTACAGATTTCAGATTTGTGTGAATAAATACATTTAATGATTAATTGAGCACTGACAATGCATGAGCAATAAATAAAACAAGATCACTGCTTTCACGTTACTTATAATCAAATATAATAAACTAGAAATAGGTAAACAAGTAAATATAAACTATGATTTCATGAGTGATAAGAGCTATACAAAAAATAGCAGAATAAAGAAAGTGAAAAGTAGAGATGATATTAGAAAAGGTATTTACTTGTTTTTGCTTTTTATCTTTTCTGTTAAGTTATCTTGAATTACAAGGTTATTTATGATTGATTTCAGGAATACAATATTCCAACACTAATCTCTACACCTGTGTCCATGCCCCTCCACCAACGTACCAAATTTCCCACTTACCTCCTCCCTTCCTCTATGGTAATAACCTTTTTACTTTTTGGCACTGTGGTTAATAATACTGTTATGATAAAATATAGTGCATATCTCTTTAACACTCTTTAGCACCTCCCTCCTTGTCCAGACTCCACGGCAAGCTTCTGCCTCTCCTCTGGCTAACTCTCAGCATGATGCTCTCCAGATCCAGCCTTGTAGCAGAAAATTTCTTGACTTCATCTTTTCTGACAGCCAAGTAGTATTCCACTGTATACTATAGTGTGCGTGTTTGTGTATTATGTTATTTAATAGTTCTTGGGCACTTGGGTTATGTCCAGGTTTGGGCTATTGTGAACAATGCTGTAATGAACATAGGGGTACAAATATCTTTTATGGATTGTGTTTTGGGAGCCCTGGGGCATATTTCAAGGAGTGGAATTGTTGGATAACATGGTCATATGGAAGCTCAATTCCTAGTTCTTTTGAGTCATGTCAACATTGTTTTCCCCAAAAGGCTGGACCAGTTGACATTCCCACCAGCAGTAAATGAGGGTCTCATTTTTCCCTGCATCCATGTTAACAATGGTTGTTTTTAGAAGATTTATTTTGAAAAGAATGACAACCATGTGCTCTCTTGAGGAGATGTCATATGAGTAGAGTGAGATCTGGTTTGGAGACAATCTAAGCAGAAGAAATGGCAAGTGCAAAGGGAAAATAAACTAAGGGTGTTAAAGGAAGAGTAAGAAGTCCAAGGTGATACAAGTGAATAAGCAAAAGGAGATAAACTTGGAGGGGTGATCAGGTAAACAATGACACAGTAACTCTGTTTAGTATGATGAGAACCTTTGCAAAATTTTAGTATAAATTAGATGAGAAGCCATTGGAGAGTTCTGAATGGGAAGAGAAATGATGTTACTTTTTTAAAGATCTCAGCTCCATTATGGAGTTTTTGGAAGTGGCAAGTGTAGAAGAAACCAGAGCAAAGGGAAATAAAGCAGACGTCCAGGTAGGGGATGATGATGGTTTTAATCCAATATTTCAGCCAGTGGCCAGACGGCCCTCTGTGGATCCTCAGGATATTCCAGGGTTTGGGGAAGGGCATGAAACTAAGGACCACAGAGAGAATTGAGAAGTGAAGAAGACAGAGAAGTGACAGAGAAATGAAAACAGTCAGAAAATGTTGAGAAACACAGGTTTAGACTAAAGGTGATGATGAGGAATTGTTGTAGGCAGGCAGACAGGGGGGCACCACATGGCAATAAAAATTCCTGAAGAAGAAATAAAAATGGTCCTTCAGCAATCCAGTGTCACACCTGTTGTCACAAGGAACCAGACTTGATAAGGCCACTATCAACAAGAGACCCTGAGGGAGCTGGATCAACCTTTCTCTGCCCAGCCCTTAATCCGGCTACATTCCAGGACAGAAGATCCAGCAGGAACAGGTCAAGAAAAGGAGATTTTCAAAGAAGACCACTCCCAAAGTCTACTCCCTTGGCAATGACCCTAGTAACCTAGGTTGACACCCAATATGGGAGGGAGTATCTTGGGGAGAAATCTATAAAAGTTGTCCTGACCAGAGGACGGCACACACATGCTGCCTGGGCACACATGTTGCCTGCGCGCCTGTGCTGCATGGACACACATGCTGCCTGAGCCCATGTGGCCGAGCACATGTGATGCCTAAGCACGTGTGTTGCCCGCATCTCCCCCTCTTGAGGTGTGTACTCTCTCTCTTACTTTCTCTCCCCTCCCCTCTCCTAAAATCTCCTTAATAAAAGCTATTTTACTTCACTGCTCATCGACTCCTGAAAATTCTCTTTCTGTGAGGAAGACAAGAACCCTAAGGCAACCTGGGTAAGGCCTAGGACTGACTTTCCTTTTCCTGCAAAGAGCAATTCCTCGCTGAATCCGTGGCTCCCCGAGAAACCTCGGATGGTGGGGATCAACTCCCGTGCCTAGAGATCAAGTGGACATCAGGTGTGGCCTGACGGCCACCTCGTGGGGCTGGTGGGGCTCAGACCCATGCTGTGCAGGGGGCTCATCACAGACTTTATCAGTCCTAAGCCTGCCCAGTGGGTCCCGGGTGGCAGAGGCGCTGGGGAGAAAGCGACCATCTCTCTCCCCTTCCGGGCTCACATGAGCCACACGTGATGCCCACCTGCAACAGAATCACCCTCTAAAGGGCAGGGTGGTGAGGAATGACTGGACACAGGGTTGATGACACAGGGAAGATACAACCAATATGTCGTGCCAATAGTTACCCTGCGTTTTAGGGAAACGGATATCTAGGGTGATGCATGTGCTTTGAGCTGAATGAACTACATGACCATAGATAAAATTTAATACAGCAGGTGAGCACTGGCTTGGGGGAGTAGTGGAAACCAAGTATTTTGCTTTGGACTTAGTTGATGCTAAGCTGAAAACTCCTACTTAGCATCAACATGTAAAGGTTAGGAAAATACTAACTAGTTTGGAAGTCATCATCTCAAAGCCAGTATTTAGCCATCACTCTACCCTCTCATTTCCATTAACCCCTTCTCAAATCCCCCTGTCACAGGTAAGTTATGGAAATAATCTTGATTTTTCCTCTCTGGCGCCAGTATTTCCCTAGGTGGTCTGTGCTGAGCCCACCATAGTAAAATGTAGAAAATAGAAAAAAGCAGGAAACTAAGATGCCTTGTACTATGAATCTTAAATTTGTAGGTTGAGTATATATTATGTACATTACATGAGTTAGGTTACTTAAATACCATAAAGCAAGGGTTGTCCTACTTGGTGTCTTCTTGGGAGGAAGCTAAAAATGGCTAATATCACTGGCCTTGGAATCCCACCTTTCAGGGCCAAAACAGAAAAGTGTAATCTTAGTTTAAATATAAATATAATGTCTCCAAACCCCAGTATCCTAATCTGTAAAATGCATAGAAAGGGGTTTGTAAAAGAACTACCACTTTCTGCCTGTTTCTGGTTGTGACTGTAGGCAAACAGAGTCTCAGGATGCCTGTGTCAGATCTCTCACTATAGCTATCAGGGGTCTGGTTACTGTAGGAGCTGAAGCCCAGTGGGAACCCTACCTAGGAATTCTAAAGCAAAAACTAATAGATGCCTCTACAAATGTAACACATACTACACTGAAGGATAAGGTTGCTTCCAGTTCTAAACTCTTCAAAACTGATTACTTTTCACTTTAAAAAGTTCCTGTGCTTGCTAATAGCTGAAGATAAAGTGTAGGGCTGTGAGAAAGTAACTTGGGTTACTCTTGACCTGATGCTTGGGGTCTCTTTCAGAGGGACTGGGAATTATCGGTGATATTCATCGAACTGGAATTCTTGCATGTGATGTGCGTGCTTCACCCTTTCGCTCTCCCCAGCCCCTGAACTTCTTCGGATAACACCTTCTTTCCTGAGATGCCTCCTCTAATTCTAAGTGGCAAATGATACACTCTGCTTTTTTGTGTGTGTGGATTCCTTCTGCCTCTTCGTTCCTCATATCCAGAGAGGTCTCTAATCTACAAAATCTATTGACTTGAAAAATAAACTATCCTATTTCCTGATTCTTTTTTTTTCTCTTTGGGTCACACCTGGCAATACTCAGGAGTTACTCCTGGCTCTTTGCTCAGGAATTACTCCTGATGGTGCTCTGGGGACCATATAGGATGCAGGGATCGAACCCGGTGTGTTGTGTGAGCGAGGCAAATGCCCTACCACTGTGCTATCACTCTGGCCCCAATTCTTTGTTTTAATAAGGGCCACACTCAGAAGACCCTAAGGAGTAATCTATCATCTTTCCATCTAGATAAATTTATTATCTAGCTGCCCCAAGTATTTGCTGGCAGCTTCTGCTCAAATCAAGAGCAGAAGCTGCCAGCAAATACTTGGGGTCACTGACAATAAGGAGGGGAGCAGGTTCCCTTTATTTCCAAGCCGGTGGGTGGACAGAAATCATAAGTTCAGCAAAGTTTCAAAGACCTTTACTTATCACCAATAACTGAACAATTGCTGCCAATACAATCCAAAATGGAGAAACTCACAAACCTCTAGCTTCTGGCCAAACATCTGAGCATGTGCCCAGGCAGAGATCCTCCACAAAAACGGATGACCATCTTCTTCTTCCCAGCACCTTTATTCCCACCCCGCCAAAGCCCATCAAAGGTTTCCAAACCAGCCCTTTGTAGGTTGGGGTATCACTTGATCACTTGAATCCCGTTATTCATCAATTTGCTCGAGCCGGGCGCCAGTAACATTTCCATTGGACCCTATCACATGCCAATGTAGCCCAATGGCATCGGTTGATTCAGGAATATAAAGAGCCTCAAACCGTTCCTTCAGGGCCTTTTTTTTTTCCAAAGGACAATACACCATAATTTAGTAGGATTCATCCAAAGGCTTCAAGTATAAATTTAACTTTCGCAAGTCAATCAACATAATACACCATATCAATAAATGAATGTCTAACAAGGAAGTCTGACCATCTTGTAGGTGGGTGGCCACATGATCTTTTCACATCCCATGGGATCCAGTCGGTAATGGCTCTAGTCCAGCGGCTGTCTTCAAATCTCATTACATGTCCAGCCCATCTGATTTTCGATGCCTTGGCAAACGAGACAGCATCCCTGATTCTGGAATGGCGACGGAGGTCAGAACTCCGGATTCCTTCTCTCACTTGAGTGAGGCGTGATATTCCAAGCATAGCTCTTTCTATTCCTCTCTGGGAGACCCGAATAGCATTCTCATCCTGCTTTTGTAGGGCCCAGGTCTCTGAGGCATATCTGTGGATCAAAACCAGGTTTCTCATGCAAATTCCAGGTGCATTCACCTAGCCTGGGCCTTTCAAATGCTAATTTGCCAGAGCCAAATTTCCACCTTTCAGGTTGCTGCACAAGGCTGTTGTAGAGATTGGGGTAGGATACCTGATACAAAATGTAACTCAGGGGGCCAGAGCGATAGCCCAGCAGGTAGGGCGTTTGCCTTGCACGCCGGCCTGTGCTGGCTCAGGTTCAATCCCCGGCATCCCATATGGTCCCCCAAGCACCTCCAGGAGTAATTCCTGAGTGCAGAGCCAGGAGTAACCCTCTGAGCATTGTCGGGTGTGACCCAAAAACAAAAACAAACAAAAAAAATGTAACTCAGGATTTAGTACATGGAGGAATAGTCTATGATATCATGAATGTCATGCAGTTAGATATATCTCTATAAACATCCACAAGGTCCTTTTCCTTACTTCAGTGTAGTTACGGGTGCTCTGCCTTTAGAATTACTAAGAGTTATGCCTCACTTGCCAGGAGGCAAACTTAGCATTCTTCTTTGATCTAGCAGGGCTATTTAGTTAAAGGTGGATCCAAAGCAGCTAGGGTCATCCTAGAAAAACTCTACATGTGTAAATGTTTCCTTGTGGGGATCTGTGGGAGTTATGAAAGGAAATGCTTTGACCAGCTAACACAGAATTCATGGTAAGAATATTCTGCCATTCAAAGAGATGGGAACTGTCTTTTCCAATCCTGTCCCCAATCTCCCATTGTGATTTGTAGAGTGCTTCAAGGGAAAATGTAAATGGCTCCTAGCAAATGTAAATGTTCTGGGCTTTTCAGGGACCCAGAGCTATTAGGGCGAAGTTTACATAAGAAGCCACTACTAAGAGGTATCAGGGGTATAAAGGTATCTCAGGTGGCACCTGAGAGCAACGCAGAGACCACATTAGATTGTAGTCTGGTTTAGACAGTCCATCCTGCTGGAGTCCTTGGGGAATTATTCTATAGTTTGATTGGTTTCCTGTTTGTCTTTTGTTTTATTTAGATGGTTTACTCTAAACTCTGGAAAGTAGGAGAAAAAATTTTATATAACCAGTGGCTGTCACTGTGCTTGCATGTGGACAGTAGGGTCTAGAGAGAATAGTTATGGTCTTTAAGTGTAGGGACAAATACACAGAAGCTGCCTTGTAGCTGCGTTTGTATATTGTGCTGTTGTTCATTGTTCTGAGATAGGCACCGCACCCTGCACTTGCTTCAGAAGCTCCAGATCAATGGATGTGATTCATATAATGAAGGAAAAAATAGAACCTTCCCAGGTGCTGAGTGGTCAGGACATCAGCCTCTTCCCTATCCCTTCCTTGAGGGATGCTGAGGATAATGAAGTGTGTGTGTGTGTGTGTGTGTGTGTGTGTGTGGGTGTGGGGGTGGGGGGGGGGGGGGGGGGGGGATGGGGGAGGGGAGTACAGGTCTCACAAGAAGAGATTGGGCACTTCCTCTGGGTATTTGTGTGATAAAGCATCAACAAACAGCTTGTGCCCAGAGCAGCAAGTGGTGAGGCACATGCCTTTGCATATGTAAGAACCCCAAGTTTGACACCCAGCACATATAGTCCTCCAAATACTGCCAGGTGTAGAGCATCAAACCTCAGGCCCATGCCTCCACTCTGGGGATGGCCACTATTACATCAAAAGCTCATGCCCTCAGTCTAATGATGAGCATACAAGAGAGTAAAATAAATTCATATTTCCTGGCTGGATCCTGAATTGGAAGAAAATAAAAACTGTCAGTGATATTTCCAGACAATTCTGGAAAGTTGAGGAACATTATACACTAATTATATCTGTGAACAAGGAGCAACTCTATCAAGTGGAAGTGTTAGAAATGCAGTTGTTCTCCATCCCATATGGTTTACATGAAAACAAAAGATCAATTGCAGCAGTGTTCCATTACTTCTGTGTGGTAATAGAATGGTAGGAGAATGTGTGTGTGCATGCATGAGGGTAAATGTATACATGAGTCTCTTTGTACATACATATGTGTACACAGCTTCCAAGTGGAGGAATTCAGTGTGTCAATACTGAAGATATCCTGAAGCTGAGATATTCTTCAGCCTGAACATGAATCTTCAAGGGAATTGATCCCAATCTCTGTGTGGTGCTATGGATTGTTCTACTGGAGCCATGAGAGTCTTCTAGGTGAGTTGGGCCAGGCACTCCAAGAAGAAAAAGACCACCTGGGTTGGTTCAACTCCCAAGGGAAGAAGCTTTAGAGTTCCAAAGTACCATAATGGGTTTCGATTGCATTTTGGACAATAAGTCAATAAGGTTTGAAGTTTGTGTGTGTTCACTTTGTTGAAAGACATAGTTTAAAAATTCTTTCTTCAGATGTTATAATTATTTTTGGTCTTTTCCAGCCTCTTGATGAGGCGAACACTCCCCTACGACTTTGTGTGATGGCAACAGCAGAAAAGTGGCTTTCCCTGTGTTCTCAGCCTGGAGGCCTTCACAGAGGTAACAGCATTGCTCCTAGCTGGTGGAGGTTCCAGGCTGAATTTTCCAGAAATGAAGTTGATCAGATGCCAGGTCCTGGACCTCATTTAAGTGCTTCTGTCTCCTCAGCAGATCTGAGTCCTGTATTCAGGATTACTAATTCTGAGGTCTTGTCTCCAATTGCCAAATCATAAGATAAACATAAGAGAAAGCTTTAGGGATGAAACTCCCCCAAGTCCCATATTTCTGTAGCTAAAAAGGTTATTGATTCATCTGGGGCATTCATCTCAAATCAAGACCAGCACAAACCAAAAGACTTGAGAAATTACTCCTCCCTCTCCCACTCTTATTTCCAAATTCCATTCAGGTTTGGAACTTATTCGAACAATTATCATTTTGAAGCACGGAAAGGTGGAAGGATCCAGCCTCTTTCTGTTAACAGTAGACAAAGATAAGCATCTCTCCACAAAGGTACAAGATTATGTTACCCCTCTGGAATCCTGGTAGCTAATTCAAGTTGTTTTTAAAGCACAATGCTACCCACGAGGCCTAAACCAAAAGAACCAGACATTCCAGATTGACTCAAATAATTCCATTTTTTAAATGTAATGTTCTGGCACCTCTGTGATTTCCATATTTGTTCCAGTTTTCATCACATCCTGGGATATTGAATGGCAAGATCAAGAACAAAATGATTCCTTGAATAACTCAACTTGTCTTCCTGTCTTGTGACCAGCAGGTATAGGACAAAGTGTATCAGGAACTGAAAAAAAGCAAATTTTTCATTCAAGAATTTACTTCTCTTTTAACAAATATAAAGAGGAAAATCATTTTGTGCTTTATTGGGGGAAAGAGTCTTAGGGGAAAAATAAATAAAGAAATTCTTAATAGAAAATATTGATCCTTGATCCTTCATGAACTTTTTTTTTGGTATGATTTGAGATTTACTAAAAGTCAAACTAAAATCATTTTCCTTCCTCACTGTGTATTATCTAGGCATTCAGTAGGGGAAAAGACATTAGAAACCATTGAACCACGTGATTCTCAAACACATATAACTTGGCTTTGAAGGTTACAGTGTTTCTAGAACCTTGAAATAGGTAACGTTAAAACCTTTTCATTTGAATATAGGGGACAATTTTTTTTTAGTATTTTATTATACCACCATGAGATATACAATTACAAAGATGTTCACAAGATGTTCATATTTGGGTTTCGGTCATACAGTGTTCCAGCACCCATCCCCTCCACCAGAGCCCATCTCCCACCACCAATGTCCCCGATTCCATGCCCTCCCTAGCCTGCCTCCATGGCAGGTTCTTTATTTCTTTCCCTTTCTCTCTATTTCTCTTTTCCTTCCCTTCCACATTGTGGATTACAATACATACATTAAAAGGTTGTCATGTGTATCTTTTGTAGGGGACAATTTTAAAACATTCACAGCTGGAGCTGTGACTCTATTATATCCATAGTGCATGTAACATAGCTGTATTTTCTCTCACACCACAGAACAAGAGTTAACAATCAAACTGGAAAGCAGCTGTCCTGTGCTAATGGCTAGCCTCATCTGTGTAGGCCAGACTTTATCCGTTTTGGTACTCAGTGTGATAATTACTGCTTGCCAAACATGCTTGTCTGAATTATTCCATAAACCATACTTGATAAATGGACTTATCAAGACCACTAGGTCTTGAAGAACTTAAATTAATCCCAGATGATTCTTTTCAGTTAAAAAATAAATTTAAATAAAATGTGAATGTAAATATATTTTCAGTTCAGAGCTCTGTTTCACCCTCTGAAGCACATTCTGGCATTAAGTGCTACATCTATTTTTGACATTTAGGACTGTTGTGTATGTTGGAAACAAACAAGATCTCAGGTGACTGTATCTATTTTTATATTTATTACTTTTTTGTGTTTGCTGGAAACAAGTTCTTGTTTTTCTATCAGGAAAATAAAATAATAACAGCTGCTTCATAAGGAACTTAGGAATGATTAAATAAGTTCCTAGACATAAAATAAGTTTGTAGATTTATTACAGTACCAGGAATAATATAAAGGCTCACTAATATTATAACTAAGTTCCCTTAGCTCTGTGGTCTTGAAAAGTGGTTTAAATATATTAATTGTATTTAGTTTTTATATTAACGTTTATTTTTCATGACAAAATAATTTATTTTAATAGCATTTCAAAGCTAATGATTTAATTTTCATTCAGTTTTAAAATTAGGGCTCTTTCTGTAGTGTATTTTTTTGGAGGGTCAGACCTTTTGGTGCTCAGCAGTTACTCCTGATTTGGTGCTCAATCAAGGGACTGTGCAGAGTGACCTGAACCTGGGGTTCCAGCATTCAAAGCATTTGTTCCAGCCTTTCAAGCTGTCTCCCTGGCTCTGATCTGCTTTTTAAGGTCTTTGTGCTTCTCCTTTTAGCGGGGGGGAAAAAAAAGGACAAAGAACCTCTGGCTAAAAGGACAAAAAGAACCTTAAAAAATAGCTAAAAGGACAAAAGAATAATATAGAATAAAAATAGCTAAAAGGACAAAATAAACTTAAAAAATAGCTAAAGGGAAAAGAACCTCCTGCTCTGGGCACATCTCTTCAACTCCACCATTCTCCCTGCATTAACATACGCCTCAGAGACCTGGGCCTTACGAAAGCAAGATGAGAATGCTATTCTGGGCTTCCAAACAGGAATCGAAAGAGCTGTGCTTGAATATCATGCCTCACTCAAGTGAGAGAAGGAAATCTGGAGTTCTGACCTCCATTGATGATCGAGAGTCAGGGACACTGTCTCCCTTTGCAAAGGTGTCGAAAATCAGATGAGCTGGACATGTAATGCGACTTGGAGACGACTGCTGGACTAGAGCCATTAACGACTGGATCCCACGGATGTCAAAGATCACGTGGCCGCCCATCTACAAGATGGTCAGACTTCTTCTGCAAAACCCTGAATGAACTGTTTGAGGCTCTTCGTATTCCTGGAGCAAGCAGATGCCATTGGGCTACACTGGCATGTGACAGGGACAAATGGAAATGTTACCGGAGCCTGCTCCAAATCGACGAATAACAGAATGTCAAGTGATCCAGTGATCAAGTGCTTCTCCACTCGCTACACATACCACTTCTCATGTTCCTAACTCTCCACTCTGATAGAATCTGGGCTGATCCTGTTTGTTACACACTTCATAGCTTCTTTTTCAGTTTCACTGATACATAACTGACATCCAGCATTATCTCTGTGTGAGTAACTGATTGATTGGAAGCCCTTCTACATTGCAAATTGATGAAAACCATAGAGTACCTAGCCTCACCCTACTCCATGTTTAATTACCATTTCATTTTTTGTGGTAAGAACATTGAAGATCTTAGTAACTTTCAAGCGTGTAGCCCAGTATTATTAGTTCTCGTCTTTGTGTCAGGCTTTAGCACCTTAGAGCTTTCTCATTTTAAAAAACAGGAGTATGCGCTCTTTAACCAGCTCCTCTCTTTCCCTTCCCCTCCCTTATTACTGCCACTGTACTCTTCTATGAGTTTGGCTTTTTCAGATTCCACATAGAAGTAATATATAGTATGTGTGTTTTTCTGGGTTACTACAATGAGAATAATAGTGCTCGTTGCTGTGAAAGTAAAATATGTGCTTCTTTCTGGCTAAATATTATATTAATCTCTATTTTTTGATCTAGCCCTGGCCCACCACCCAGAGCCTCGCAACAAGCCAGACAACCTCCCACTCCATGAGGGCCTCCATTTTCCACATCCGGACTTCTCTCTAGTCAGAACTCCACCCAGCAGACCAGCCTATCACAGCCCGGCTCATTGAGTTCCACCCTGCAGCAGTCTTTTTTTAAATCCGGCTCAGGTATGCCGGGCCAGAGACTTGCAGACATGGGGTAGAGCTGCTACTGGCTCTCCCTGTGACCAGCTGCTCACGAGGTGCCCGGGAGGGATGGTGGGTTCTAGCCCTGGCCCACCACCCCAGAGCCTCGCAACAAGCCAGGCGACCCCCCCACTCCATGAGGGCCTCCATTTTCCACATCCGGACTTCTCTCTTATCAGAACTCCACCCAGCAGAACAGCCTATCACAGCCGCTCAGGCCGCAAGCAGCCAGCGCAGTTCATCAATAAATGCTGGACAGAGATGTCTACAAGAGTATGCTATCTGCACGGCAGAGTCTGGCAAGCTACCTGTGTTGTATTTGATATGCCAAATACCAGTAACAATTATAGACCTCATTCTGAATGGATTGAGGCTCTTTATGTTCCTGGAGCAAGCAGATGCCCTTGGGCTCTACTAGCATGAGACAGGACATAAAGAGATGTTACTGGGGCCCACTCGAAGCAAATCGATGATGAACGGGAAGACAGTGATACAGTGATACAGTGATTTTTTTATCTATTCATCCATTGATGAGCACTTAGGTAATTTTCATATCTCAGCCATTGACTGCAGTTTCTTGAATCATTTGCCTCCCCAAATGGAAAACATTTTTTTGTAAGTTCCTTTATTGTGATTCTCTTCTTCCTGTAAATCTTCCTTCTGTCATCATTTCTTTTTGCAAGTTGTCTCTAATTCCTTCAGTCCAAACTAATCTCTTTATTATACTTCACATGACACTAAGTTTTTAAATAAAAATTCATATTTATGGAAGAGTTGCAAACATTGTATAGCAAATTCCCATACTACCTTATCTAGTTTCCCCAAACATCACATTATATTACTATGGTTCACATGCCAAAACCAGGAGTCCAACATTGCTACATATGCGAAGCAAAAAATGTTCCCCTTTCTTTGCTATTATGATGATGGATCCTATACTTGGTTGTAGGACCCACGCACTCCAGTTGTGGTGCTTGCATACACTTCTTTGTGGTATGGAAGAGACCACAGACTTTTTTGTGATGCAAGGACCATGATGACTATTCTTGCAATGGTCTTGCATTGGCTGTGTTTGCACAGCTCCCTCGTAAGTGAACTCACACTTGTAAGGCAGCTGCTTCACCACTGAACCACATTCCTATACTCACAATGATCCCCTTTAATATAATGTGCCTGACTTTTTAACTATAAACTTCAAGAAGCTATGAGACCAAGGTCATTAACTCACTCATCCTGTAATATGTAAAAGATCTTGTCAGTTATTTCATTAGGTTCTTGTCAGTGAGTAACAAGTAAAGCCTAAAACAGCTTTTCCCCTAGATCTTTCAAATTAGTTTTAATTGAGGTATCATACTTTAGATTAGTGTTAAAATTATTTTATATTTTTTGGGGCTGGAGTGATAGCACAGTGGGTCGGGTGTTTGCCTTGCACGGGGCTGACCTGGGTTCGATTCCCTGGCATCCCATATAGTCTCCTGAGTGCCGCCAGGAGTAAATCCTGAGTTTAGAGTCTGGAGTTACCCCTGAGCATTGCTGGGTGTGACCCAAAAAAGAAAAAAATATATATTTTATATTTTCATTTCTGCTGCACTAATTCTTTCACCAGAGTGTCAAGATCCATTTGTCATAGTACCTTGTTTTTTTTTTTGGGGTCACACCCAGCAATGCTTTAGGGGTTACTCCTGGCTCTTTGCTCAGGAATTACTCCTGGCGATACTCAGGGGACCATATGGGATGCCGGGCGAACTCTGGTCAGCCGCATGCAAGGCAAATGCCCTACCTACTGTGCTATGGTCCGCCCCAAGGTTCTAGTACTCTCTTTTCCCAGTTCTATTGGATGTATCAGTATTTGTTTCCATTGTCTAATTCCTTGCTTAGTTTTAAAACTCTGATTGCAAATGAAATCATCCAGCATTTGTCTTTTATTTTCTGACTCACTTCAATTAGTATGACACCCTAAAATTTGACAATACTATCCAAGTTGCAGCAAACTGCAAACTTTCATCTTCTTTCACCCACCACCCATATCCAAAACACGCCCCACCACCCAAACCCTGCCTGCCCCTATTACAGGCACATTTTACTTCTCTAACTCTTTGTCTCTGTCCCTGTATCTCTCTCTCTCATATTACACTTTGTGGCTTGCCCTACAGACACTAACGAGGGTGATTTTGAGTATCTTGTTCTCCATATATTGAAAGGGTCATACTCGCTTGTGTGAGGGCAAACTAGTATGATTCTTCCTATAATCTTAAACGATGGTCTCAACATAGCCAGGGTGGCAGTCTCCTGGCAAATTCTAACTGTCCCACGCTGGGTGCAGTGGGTATAAAGAGGAGTTGTGTCCAATCTAGAAAACATAGAAGTCTTAGTAGATGTATAAAAAGTCAGAAGTTATTCAGTGTCAAGGTGATTTCTATAACTGCCACTGCCCCTATCAGTGTTTACATAGAAGAGAGATCTCATTAGAATGAACCTTGGTTTAAGAACATGTTAATAGATTAAGCTGTGAGTGGATAAAACAGCAAAGCTCCAAAGCTAGCTAGGCCTGTCATCCAACAGTTTATGATTATAATGTGATCTCATTTATACTGTTATTATATCTGTTCAAAGTGACTTCAATCTATCCATTAAAAATTTAGTACTTGATTAAAGGAAGTACAATGAAGTAATTTTTCCAGTAGCCAAAGAATGCCCATTGTCTTTATAGTTTATATAGTTTCTGCATCAAAGCCTAGCTTATGGTTGGGTATACCCTGAGCTGAAGGATAATTCCAGCCTTACATAAATCAGGTCAGTATAGGAAGTACGATATAAACCATTTTGGTTTCTGTTCCTTAGAAACATATGGAACAAAACTAAACGTGCCAAATGGAAACACACAAAAAAACACTGGGAAATAAATTTTATTTTTAAAGCTTCTAAGAGGCTATCACAAATAACTGGGAGGAGAGGGAAAGAATTCAAAGACCAGGTGACCTTTTAACAGGCAGAACACAAGGGTCAGCAGGTGCTATGGAATGTCATGACAGAGAACACCATTCAGCACGCAGGCTGGAATGACTGATCTCATGGCTCATGATGAGAACAGAGCTGCTTTCCCCACAATCCTGGGTGAGCTAAGAGCACAGGGGAGAGATTATCTAGGCCTGGATGTGGTGAGACTTCCTAGGAACTGAAAAAAGAGCAGGTGTGGAGATATAGGAGCTTGTGGTTTGCTGGTGTCCAAGCCTGGGGGTGTCACCTCAGAAGGCTTAGTCTCCTCAGTTCTTAGAGAAAATGTCCCCCACGAGAAACTGTGGTGTCAATTATTCTAGGTAGAGACCATGAGAGGCAAGGGAAATAGTCGACAGGGTAGAGGATCATGTAGAGAAGAAGCTGTTCTGGAAAGGGGGCTGAGAGAAAGATCTCTTCTGGATTAGAAGGAAAAGAAAGCCCCAAGGCCTGTCTCCCCCTCCTGAAATTATATCCTAACTTCCCTGAGAGTTTTCAGATGGGTCAAAAATGGACGATCACGATCACGATCACGATCTTCCCGTTAATCATCTATTTGCTAGAGCGGTACCAGTAATATCTCAATATGTCCTGTCACATGCTGTAGAGCCAAGGGCATCGGCTTGGTACAGGAACATAAAGAGCTCAAACCATTATATTAGGTCATGAGAATGATCTAATATAATTGTTACTGGCATTTGGCATATCAAATACAACATGAGCAGCTTGCTAGGGCTTGCCGCGGGAGGCATACTCTATAAACACCTCCAAATAAAGCCTTTATTGATGAACCGCATGCCGCTTGCGCCGCGCGAATGGCAGATGGGCTGGTCGGCTGGGTGGAGTTCTGATGAGAGGGAAGTCCAATGTGGAAAATGGCGCGCCCATGGAGTGGGTGGAGGAGGAGAGTGAGTCCAGGAGTTCTGGGCTGTAGTGCGCTATGTCCACTCCAAAAAATGGACACTTACTAAAAAAAAATATTTGACACTTACTTTGCAATTGCATGCCAGTCACAAAATTGCTTTTGTGTAGCTGTTGCTATTTAACCTTCAGTCACCACCCCCAAGTTCTGTGGGACCTACAGTATTTTTGCATTCACACAAGCAATAGGGCAGTGTGTCCCTTACTAACCAGACTAACAAACAAATCCAAGCCGACAAAGTATGAAAGACCTTCTGAAAAATATCCCTGGAGCCTGACTTATTGCCAAAGCACCAACTCTTCTCCCTCACCTCCCCTCCACCTTCGGTCAAGTAGACTCAGGGAAGTCAAAGAGCACGAGATTGACAGACATTTCCTAGGCTGGTGAGCTCACAGTCCCAGATCTCAGGATTTGTTTTGCTTTTGTGCCTTTTTTTTATTTTTTATTTTTAGGTCACACTCAGCTGTCTTCAGTACTTACTCCTGGCTCTGTGCTCAGGGATCAGTAGCACTCCTAGAGGTGCTCGGGACCATATGTGATGCCAGGATTGGCTGCGTGACAGGCAAATACATTGCTCCTGTTCTATCTCTTTGGCACTCCCAGATACCAGGGTTTTACACACAACACCTACACACATACGCATGCACACACACACACACACACACACAAACAATCACACATTCTCTCATGGATGGGGTAGGAGCTTTCCAAAGGGCCACACCACAAGGTAGAAAATGCACTCAGTGGATCACACAGCCTGAGGCTGCAGTTTTCTCTTGGGTTTCTCCGACATACATATTTATAGGGAGAGATAGAGATATATCAAATATATCTATTCCCTTTATGAAAATGGATATATAAATGTATGTATCTTTGTTAAAAAAGACTAAATCAATTCTTTCCTATACGATACACTGGAGCTTGTGACCAACATTCTGAAATAGAATGTCTAACACCAGTGTTCTAAAACTCATCCGCCACACATCTTCCTAGAGAGATTTCCTTTTAGCTGACAACGCCCTCTCCCCTCTCTGTTCCTCTCTCTGCTGAGTGGCAGGTATAGCCACTGGTGCCACCTGCCTGCTTCTCCAACGTCCAGCCTCTGCATGGTGCCCACCCCCACCCGCAAACACACTGCTCATCACTCAGCTTTCTACAGAAAGGAGCCTCAGTTCAGCTCTCTCTCATCCTGAATATCTGCTGCTGAAAGAAAATCTTCACTAGGGCTTGTGCACTCACTAACCACCACGCCAGCTCACACATGGCCCAGGGAGCAGGAGGACATATTGACCAATGTGGTGAATGCTGGAAACATTCTAGATGCCACACATAGAACATTCTAGATGCCACATATAGAAAGAACATTCTAAGGGCTGGAGTTAAAGTACAGTGGGTAGGGTATTAGTCTTGAAAGTGGCCAACCTGGGTTCGATC
>JAJIBD010006838.1:0-32323 GCA_021461705.1 Cryptotis parvus | reverse complement strand
TTACTGTTTTTGGCATACACTGAGATATGATACGGATAGCTTGCCAGGCGCTCTGCCATGTGGGTGGGATACGGTAGTAAGTAAGCTGCAGTTCTTGCATTTACTGATGAACCAGACAGCCGCTTTGCAGCCACACACAATGAGGAGGCTGGTAACATCTGCAACGATGTATCTCTGTCTCTGGTTCAAGCATACCTGGGCTTGAAACAGGCTACTCTATAGGGTGGGCTCTGACAAGCAGGGTTTCAGACTGACTTCTCTTGGGTGTTGGAGCTCTGATGAACTGGAGTCTGGATGTTGAAAATGGATTTGCCATCATGGTGCAGGGGTTCCTCTAGCTTCTTTAAGGCTCTATTGGGATGATGAGCCAAGGCCAGAACCAGTCCTTCCTCCCAGATGTCTCATAATCCCAAGGGAGGGCTTGGTAGCAGCTCTGTCCTGTGTATCTGTGTCATTTCCAGCCCCCTCAGGGCTCCTCATTTATACTCGAACCAGACCACCATCTATCCAGTTAAGTCGAACAGGAACTCGCACTTATTGCTTTTGATTGAGGGTGTATTATAAGATATTCCTTGGACAGTTTACGAAGATTTTAGAATAGGCTAAGAGAGTAAAAATAAGTGACATACATGTCTACCTATGAACCAAGAAACAGTTTGTTCATTTTCACTGTCTCTTCTAAAGCCTACAATTTTAAGGCGGAGAGATAGCCCCAGCGGGTAGGATTTACCTTGACGACTCTGCCCGGCCAGGTTTGATCTAGTGTCCCATATGGTCCCCCTAGCACCGCCAGGAAGTAATTCCTGAGTGCAGGAGCCAGGAGTAACCCTGAGCATTGCAGGTGTGACCCAAAGCAAAATAAATAAATAAATAAATAAATAAATAAATAAGAAAATAAGAAATCAAAAGCCTGATTTTATTAAACACATTTCATAGATGAAAAAATTAAAGGCTCCAGTAAAACCCTAAACCAAAGTTATCTTGAATTGGATTAACAACTGCTTCCTTGTAAGACTTCTCTATAAAATATCAACTATAAGATGAGAAAAAAGTCCACCCTGTATGCACTTTTCATCACATTTTATGTTGATATTTATTGGAAGTATGGAGTACAAAAACATTTAGCCAATTGAAATTAGATGCTCCTCACATTCATCATATTTTCTAGCTTCAACATTCCAATTGAATCTGGATATAAATGGTAAAATGTCATAATACTGGAATCATTCAATGAATGCTGCAGCAGGATTTCCCAATAGTTTTCAATGGCTAAGTGGTCCAAGGTATAGTAAGATGCAAAGGTTGCAATAAAAATCGAGAATTAAATATTTTAAATTAGGGCCAGAGTGATAGCTCAACAGGTAGGTGTTTACCTTCCATGTGACCCGGACCCAGGTTCGATCCTGGCATCCAACATTGTTCCCAAAGCACTGGCCAGAAGTAATTCCTAAGTGCAGAGCCAGGAACAACTAAGCATTGCCGGATGTGACACAAAAAAGAAAAAAATTAAAAATCTTATCTGTATCACCTAGGTTTTGCTCAACCTAGTGGAGAGTGCCACTCCAACAGCCATTTAACATAATTGCTTCCCAGGGCTCCTCGCACCTTTTCTTTATTCTGACATTTGCTCCGTCCTGGTAGTATTGGGGGCGAAGCATACAAGTGTGGATCAAACCAAGGTGAGTAGCATGCTGGTAAGTGCATTAACCATGGATGATCTCTCTGGTCCTAGCACTCCATGCTTGACTTAGAATAAGTATAGTCTTCTTTTCATTTACTAGTGAATTGTACAAAATAAATTGGGGAGGTAATAAAAAGTAGGGAGAAGAATTTTGATGTATAAAGAAATAGATATAAATGGATTGGCTGATAATGTTACATTTCTTTCCAGATATGCTCCTTCACTCTCAGATCAGTCTTGCTAGTTTGACCCTCCATCACCATCATCAACTAATAATAGTCTTTGGACCATTACTCAGATAAAGAGTATAAAACTTTTTTCTGTGTTTTTAGTTTGGTAGGGGTGGGGGTTCGCCATCAATGCTTAGGGGTTACTCTGGCTCTGCATTCAGGAGTTACTCCTGGCTACACGTATATGGAGACCATATGGGATGCTGGGAAATGAAGTCAAATTTGCCACTTGCAAGGCAAGCACCCTACTTGCTGTACTAACTTGCGGATCCAGAGATATATACTGTTTCAAGGGCCTAACATGTTGAAATTTCAGGTTACTTGATCCAGAATGCCCAGGAGAATTTATAGTAGTGGTTTAATCAAACAGAATCTCCTTGAAGTCAAGTCAGGATTTCATGGTTCCATCTTAACCTTACTACTTACAACAAAAAGGGTTTAACATTATTTATTTTACCTATTCTTAAATGTTCTTAATATTCTTCAGGCTTAGTTTATTTCTTTAGTTGTGCTGGAGTCTTAAATACTGATTGAAAATATGACATGTAAAAAGCACTGTTGTACACTGTGGATGTAGAGAACAGAGGGTATACAAAGAGCCCTGCCATGTTAAAGCTTATATTCAGCAGAAGGGATTAGACATGAAACTCATATTTGGCTGCACAGTATTTTTAGGACATGTTAAGTGTTATAGGGGATAAAATAAAGCAGAGAGAAGTTTTGTCTGTTAGAGGAAACCATAATACAATTTTAAAAATAACACTAGAGGAGAATCACTAAAAATATTATTGAGCAATGGATTAAGGAAAGTGAAGAATCATTTTAAGAAAATAAAGTTAATAAAAAAGTGTTTCAGGTAGACAGAAGAGTATATACATAGTACCTGAGGTCTGACTACTGGGGTGCATCTTCAAGGCTAGAAGGATATTAGACTGATCAAGGGAAGCCCTAATGGAAAGGGCCAGATAAAATTTGGAAGAGGAAGAAGTCATATGATATTGAATCAGAAAAGTAATAAACAAATCAAGTTAGCCTCAGCATCTTTTATGGTTTAAGAAATTTGGGAAGTCGTGATGAGTTTTTGCAGAAGGATGGCATAATATGATCTGCATTTAAACTAGATATTTCTTACTGTTGAGCTAAGATTAGACTCTAAAGGGAACAAAGTGTGAGCAGGAACTCAGAAACTATTGTTTAATCCAGGACAGTTTCCTGGGAGATTTGAACTCGGAAGTTCTATTCAATGATATTTTGTGAATTTTCTTCTTCTTCATCATTTATATGTCAGCCTGGCTTTGCTATGCTGTTAAGCTTAGTCTTTGCTGTGCCTTTGGCTCTAGTCTGGGATGCTGAATTAGTCAGCAGTACAGAGGCTCTGAGCAGCAACAGTCTGATTAATAGAACGTCAGTGACTAACTCAGTAAACAAGCATTTCTGTATATACCCTGGCCTGATGTGAATCAGGCTGGCTCCTCTACCTTTCACCTGTCCTCTGAAAGATATGGCCTCCAAAATCAGCAGAAGAGGAAGGAAAACATCAATAATTCTAGAATTTTAAGCTTCAAAAGTGGCTAAGGCTTGCAGTTCTAAGACTACAATTCTCTGCCCATGTCCATTTGGCCAGGACCCTTTATATGACCTGACCTAATTCCACAGAAGACTGGGAAAGGAGAGCCTTTCATGAATATTTGATGTGTATCAACATTCTTCCCATCGTCAGGCTCTTTCTGAAGTATAAGGTTCAGAGCAATAGTTCAGTGGATAGAGGTGCTTGCATAGTATTTGCTGACCCAGGTTTGATCATCAGCACCCCATGTGCATATGGTCCCTCAAGCCATCCAGGAGTGATCCTGAGCTCAATCAATAGTAATCCTGCATTACCACTGAGTTTACAAAAAGCAAAAAGTAATAAATAATAGTAAAGCATGAATTCCACTATGTTCCTTTCTCATGCTCATAATTTGGTGTCAAACCTTTACTGGATCACAGTTTATCATGTTTTTTTACTCTTCCAGATATTTTTCATTTGTAAGCAGTAGCTCTCTCTATTCCACCTATCTCCTTTTCCTTCCACTCAATATAAAAAGTACCACAGCAATGCATAACATTTAAATTGCAATATCTATGAAGAAATTTCTTAAAATTAACAATTAAGCATTATCTAGAAATTTTTATTTTAAACATACATGTTTATTAAAAATAAACAGTTTTACTAAAACTGTTTATTAGAATTACTTTTATTTTTATGTTTTTTTGGGGGGTGGAGTCATATTTGATCTGTGTTTCAGGGCTTTCTCCTGGCTCTGTGCTCAGAGTCATTTCTGGTGGTGCTCAGGCAATCATATGTGAGTTAGGATCAAATTTAAGTCAATTGCATGCAAGAAAAACAATCTCCCTACTTTACTATCTTTCCAGCCCCTAAACCACAGTTTTAAAGATTGATATCCCTTTAAAATATCAGCATCACTATCCCTGGCCTGGGATATCCTGGTCTCAGAAGGGATTAAGGCTTGGAAAACTCAGAGCGGGTGACAAAGTCTGGGTTCAAACTCAGATTTATGTGTCTTAAAAACCTATACTTCTTTAAATCATTCAGAAATTATAATAATTATTTATAAACAATCTCAGTATTAAGATTGTCTGAGTTCATTTATTCTTCTTGTACTACTTGAGTTTTTTGGTACTTCGTATTACTCAAGTCCCAAATCCCCGCACTCACTGGTGTCTTTATGATAGAATAAAGTAACCAGAAAGAGAGGTCTAAAAAACTCTCCACAGGCTTTTAGTTTTATTGAGATAAAGATTCCTACTCTCAGGGTCTTAGATGCAATATCTCTGCCAAAGATCTCTTTTAAGTGTTTTTTTGCATCTATCTTATAAGTAGATGATGAATTCCTCCTTGGTACTCAGATCTTTTTCATCTCAAAATCCACAGAATAAGTGCATTTTAAAGGGCCCATGTCTGTAAAAGGGCCAATGGCGAAAGAATATAACTGAAAAGATTTCTAAAATCTGTCAAGTTTCTGACCCTAGAACTGAGCGCATAATCTGACTTCCTTCAATATTCTGAATTTACACATTGGGCCACCACCAGGTCAGTTCTGGTATGCAAAGGAAAATGAACCACATCCTGACTTCAGTCAGGTTATGGATAAATTCAGAATACTGTGTTTCTATGCCTTCATTCCTAGCTCCTTGCATATATATTTGTTCCTAGTGCTCCAGAACATAGGAAGCCATATCCATCTTAACTCAAATATAACCTATAAGCATTGTTTTTTATTCAGATTATCGATGCCCTTCCATTATACTGTCTTGTCAACAATCTGATATATAATTTTAAATTTTCCTTATATAAAAATATCGAGCTGAACTGAAGAAAATGCAAGGCCTCTACCTTCAAATTTCTATGCAAACCCATTGAATGTCGTGCAGAGGCCACCTTATTAATTCAAATCTAGACATGAAATACTCCTAAGTATAGACTTATTTACCATGTACAGGAAGAACTGAATAGAACTCAAGCTGTTCAATTTTCATTCTACATGGCCAACACGATTTCATAGCAAAAGTTCTGGGTAGGATTTTTAGCTTCTAAAGAAGCTCTAAAGATTTTTGGACATTGATATTTACTTGTATGCCATATGGTTTGAATTTAGTAGGAAGGAGTCAGAACAGACAGAATGAGCTACTTGTGCCAAGCACCCAGCAATTTAGAAAATTCAAGAAAGCGGATGGTTCAAAAATGCCCCCAAAATTGGAAAAAACAAAAGGTATGTCAAGAAAACAGAAGTAAATCAGTGACTCTGAAAGTATGTATTAAATATTCTCCAAAATAAATCATCCCCAAATTACTGGCAACCATTTACTTGGCATATTATTCTACCAATCATCAATTTGGGCACCTGGATGGTTTCTTTATGAATCTTAACTAACTTCTGTCATCATCAAGGTTTGACTACAGTCATTCATCTTAACTCCAAAGTCTGTAATGCCCAGGATTGGTGGTAAGTAACTTGCTCTCTTAAGAGAGCAAGACAGTAATAATAAGATGCTTTCAGGTCTTTTGTTAACCATTATCTATTGAGTGAACCAAAGCATACGACTACCCCAATTCAAGGACCAGAGAAAATCTTCACATCATTTGGGGGGTGGGAGAAAGAGAAGAACATTCAGTCATGCTTGTGGCCTACTGCGAGCTCTATGCTCATGAATAGCTCCTAGTGATGCTCAGGAGAGTATGTAGGTGCCAGTGATTGAATCCATATGGGCTATATGAAAACAAGTGCCTTATTCACTGTACTGTCTCCTCAGCCCCAAGATTCTACCTAAGGGGTGCTAACAAAATGCTACATAAATATTCACATATATAATGTAGCATTTTTATGACAAATTATAATCTTATAGTTTAAACATATTTTCTATCTAGATATATGGAAATTTGTTTAAATTCAGTGTTTTGCCTGGAAGAGTAAAAGATGGGAGTGCAGGAAAATGATGCAACTCTTAAAGGATTGACAAAATATGATCTTTACTTCTATACTAATTGTTTAGGGTTTGGCATACCTGGCAATGCTCCTGGCATACCACTGGCTCTGTACTAAGAGTCTCTATGGTGGTGCTCAGAAGATCATCTGTAATTCAGGCAATTTCAACTGATGTCAGCTGCATGCAATGTAGGTACTAATCCACCATTACTATCTCTGTGGCCCCAGAATCACTATTTCTAAGTACTTAAAGAGATTTTATATAAAGAATATATTGGATGGGGGTATGGCGGGATAGTACACCAGGTGGGTCATTTGTCTTTCACAATGCCAGCCCAGATTTGATTTCTGGCATCTCAGATGTTCCTCTTCACTCCCTAGAGGACAATCAAATTAATTCCTGAGTCCAGAGCCATAGTAACCCCAAAGAATCAGAAGTAGTACAAAAACAGAAAAAATACTGAATGAGTTCAGGTAAATAGTGTGAATAATGGGCTGGGCCACATATGAAAAGAAATGTTTTATCATAATAACTAAGAAAAAAGGAAGGAAAAGGTGCTGACTGATCATCTACAATGAATCAGAAAAAAGACATTTTCCATTTAACATTCTAAAATAAAATGCATCTTCTTCTATAATTTAGATGATGAATCAAGTGTCAAACAATGACTTCAATCCAACTCAGGAGCTAGAGCAATAGTTGAGCGGTAGGGCATACCTTGCACAGAGCTGAGCCATATTCGTCCCATGATCCCCTGAGCACGGACAGAACTAATTCCTGAGTGCAGAGCCAGGAATAACCACTGAGCATCTCTGGGTGTGACCCAAAGCAAAAAAAAAAAAAGATCAAGTTTATAGACTTAAAAACTGGCAAATCTATAATTTGAGCTGAAATCCATAATACCAAAATTTGTGCTCTTTTAGAACTGTATCGGTGCTTTTGGGTCTTTCAGGATCAAAAGGGAGAGAGGTGAACACAGGTTTAGTATGAATAACTGATTTACTGTTGGAAGAACACAGCCAACTTGGAAAATACCTTTGCAATTCTCCCTTCCTCTGAGCCCATTAGCTGTTTCTAGCCTCTTATGGTTTACTCCCTCTAGCCCAATACTCAATAAGGTATGTTATTTTGTGTCATGAAAATACATTAAAATTATGTGTTACTGTATGACTGGAACTCTATCATGAATAGTTTGGAATTGTCTATCTCACAGTGATATAATAGTAAAAAAGTGTTAAACCTATCCTTTATAATGCTACATTTTAAGAATTTCTGAAAATCTTGAGACACCTTTGTACTGCACTCCTAATCCTCACCCAAACCAGTAAAATTATCAACATTTTGCAAATGAAAAAAAGAACTAAATCTCAGGACTCAAATCCAGGTCTATGTATAAGACTATTATCCTTTTTTCTACTTTGTGTGTTTCCTTTGGATTAATAGGTACTATGAGACCCCACCATGAAATATAGAAGTGATTACCCTGATGAGTCTTTCTTAAATTGTACCACATTATATAAGAAAGTCTAAGATGTCACTTCACTTGTCACTTGTATTCCACTGCTTCGATTTGCTCAAGCGGGTGCCAGGAACTTCTCCATTTGTTTGGAATAAAGTCCATTATTATTACTGTTTTTGGCATATTGAATACACCACTGGGTAGTTTCCAGGCTCTTCCATAACTCTGGGTTCATCCCAGGGAACCGAGTCTTTTTCTATGTCAGACCATCAACCATCCAGGGCCGGGAGGACAGGGCCCTGAGTGTAGACAAGCCTGTCTCCTGTCTGCCACCTGCTGAGGCGATCGGGCACTACAGTCACACCTGCAACACCTCAAGGGGCAGGAACTACGGTTGTACTTCTAAAAAGTGTAGGTGACCTTTCTTGGTAATGTGTTTTTATTGGGCACCTAGGATAGAGCAGGGGCTTTTATTTTCACTGTTTCTTACACTAACAACAAAATCCTTAGAGTATTTGAATGTAGTTACTCTAAGTACAGTGGTGGTGAAGAAATGAGTGGTCAAGGAGCAAAGCTCATAATGACTGGGTGTCAGATGTACCTGGAAGAAATGTTCCAGTCTGCGCGGATTTGTTTCCTCTTTTGGCCTGCAGCCCTCTGGTGGCAGTTGGACGAGCTGTGCTAAAAACCTCAGTCTGGCTGTGTCAGATGTACTTTGGAAGTAATGTTCCAGGGGGCTGGACCAATAGCACAGTGGGTAGGGCATTGCCTTGCCTACGGCTGACCCAGGTTTGATCCCGGTATCCAATATGGTCCCCGAGCACCACCAGGAGTAATTCTTGAGTGCAGAGCCAGGGGTAACCCCTGAGCATTGCCAGTGTGACCCCCAAAAAAGCAAAGCAAAAAATAAGATATATAATATATAAAATCAACAATATCACAAATGCACTAAATTTGATTATTCTAGCTATTATCTTTAAAGAGGCTTCAGCAGATTTTAAAAACATTGTTATACAAAATTTTGAACCATGTAAAACTAAAGCAAAAAAAGTATGACAAACACATACATACCATTACCCAGCTTTAGCAATTTTTTGATATATGGTCAATTTTGTTTTTATGAATTTCTTAGAGAACCCTGTGGTTGATAATGCGCCTTCTGCTTTCTCAAAATTAATAATGAGAATTGGAGCAAGAAGTTTTCCTCTCATTATAATTATACTATACTTATTATACTATATTGTAGTAATAATTATACTATAATATCATATAGTATAAATATCTCATTTTTAAGAGAATGTTAAAGTTAAGAGATAATATTAGATTTGCTGGAAGACACATGTAGAGGTAATGAAACAGTAAAGATTAGAACCAGGGTCTCCTTTATCCAAACTCAAAGTTTTCCTCATAGACTAATCTCCTCTAAGACAGTTGCGCACTTGCTTGGAACAGATCCCCTAAGTACTTGCTGTCACCTCCAGAGGGAGAAAGAGGAGGTCAATTCAAATGGAGTCTGGCTTCTGTCCAGTTACACAATGGACTGTCAGCCATGCCCTTCTCTGACCTCCTTACTCTCTTTCAAGGGTAATTAACCAACCAAATTTGTTCTCTCTGCTGGACCTTAGAATCCAAATAATCACAACACCCACCCACACTCACCTTTAACTGCTGGTGACCAAATCACTCCTATGAGGCTCCACCCAACCCTCCCACCAATGTCATGTCCTTTTCCAACTGAGACATCTGTATCTGAAAACTTGATGCCTCACACAAAGTCAGGCTTGAGAAGAGACAAGAAAAGTTATAGATATACCTCCACCAGATGGTTCTGGTGGAATATATAAATGGGGTTTTATAATGCATAAACATGACATATAATTGGAACCCCTCAAGAAAATTCATGATTTGTGTTTGGAAAGCAATAGGGATAAGGGATGCTCTTGGAAACCATGAGATAAGCATTCTTTAGATGAAAACGTTGATATTCACAACAATCAACAAGGATAACAGGTCGGGTATAAATTCAGGTCAGGCACTATATATTATTGCATTAATTTATTTACTCCTTGCTATAAAAATGTCAGAACTTCTCTCGTCAGAACTCCACCCAGCAGAATAGCCTATCATAGCCCGGCTCATCCGAGATCCACCCTGCTGCAGTCTTTTTTAATCCGGCCCAGGTATGCTGATCCAGAGACAGACATGGGGCAGAGCTGCTACTTGTTCTCCATGTGCCCAGCTGCTCAAGGCGCCCAGGAGGGATGGCGGTTCTAGCCCTGGCCCGCCAGCCCAGCAGAGCCTTGCAACAAGCCAGGCGACCCCCCCACTCCATGAGGGCCTCCATTTTCCACATCCGGACTTCTCTCTGGTCAGAACTCCACCCAGCAGAACAGCCTATCATAGCCCGGCTCACGCTGCCACAAGCGGCCGCGTGGTTCATCAATAAATGCTGGACTTAGAGATGACTACAAGAGTATGCTACCTGCATGGCAGAGCCTGGCAAGCTACCCGTGTTGTATTTGATATGCCAAATACCAGTAACAATTATAGACCTCATTCGAAATGGATTGGGGCTCTTTATGTTCCTGGAGCAAGCAGATGCCCTTGGTCTCTACTAGCATGAGACAGGACATATGGAGATGTTACTGGGGCCCGCCGAGCAAATCGATGATGAACGGAAGATAGTGATAGTGATAGTGATAAAAATGTAACCTTGACTGTGAAGAAACTAAGGTACAAATAAAGTAATTTCTTAATAATACTGAATAAATTTTAGAAAGAAAGCATTATAGATAAATTATAAGAGCCAACCTTACAAGTTGAGTAGGGAAAACTGTGGACCATTATGTATTCAAGACATCCACTTTGTCAAGCAGATGGAAAATATGCATCATGGAGGTTTTTAGGATGTGGGAAAGTATTTGCAGACTAATTGCATGTACTTAGCCACCATCATCTTATTTTGACAATTATCTTAACAATGACCCTTAATGTTAGAATTAACTCCAGATTTGAAGATAGAGAAAGAAGAGGTTCTTAGGGATAGGTAACTTACTAAGTCCCTAAGCAAGCATTAGGACAATAGTCCAATTGAATTGATTTTCAGTCTGAGAATATATTCTCACTTCCTTGACTTGGCCCCATTGGAGGCCCACAATGAAGAGGATAACTCTATGCCTTTCTTTGTACAGGACAGTCCTAGTTTATTCCTATTGTACTAGCATAATTAATATATTATAATTCTTCATTTTCAGAAACTTTTTCACTAAGCCACATTCTAGTGGCTGTATCTGTAGCAAAGAGCTATAAATTGTTCCTGCAAAATTCCTGCATTAATGACGGTAAGAGGTACAGATAAGGCTAAATTTAGGACACCCAGAGAGTTTTCCTGTTTAATCCACCCACTCTCACCTCAGCCCCCGACTAGTTGTGGTAGAAGTGATTGCTCTGAGTGGAAGCTCAGTAAGAAGGGAAATAAAGGGAAAATGAGAAATCAGAACAGGCAGTTTGCCCTTCCCTGGCTCCTTGCATGAATTCATTAAACATTGGGGAGTTAACACTCCCACAGCAAATCACCTGACCCCCTCTCTATTACTAAGGTGACCCAGATTCCTTCTACTTTCAGACCATTTTGCGTCATTCCCACCATCATTCTGAGAATCAATGACAGCTTGTCTGAAGTGACATTCTCACCAACCATCCCATTCTCAGAGACACAATGTTAAAGAGACTGGAGAGAACAAATTTGATGACTTTGAAGTTACAGGGCGACTATTAGAAGAGGAAAACCTTAATTTCTCAGGGAAAAGTTGTGAAACTACAGGGCAATGGAGAGAAAAGGGCTAGACTTGTGATCATACTGACTTGGGGGAATCCTGGCCTTATCAACAGCTAACTGCATATTACATGAACAAATTTGGAAGCTAATTCTCACAGAGGTCTCACGATGCAGTCTTGCCATTTATCTGATGAGAACTGCAGAGAGTCACTGAGTTCACCTCATTAACTCTATTAGGAAGGAAGCAGTGGTTGATAATATGTTCCCATATACTATTTGTTGAAGGCATTACAGAGTCACATTTCTCTGTAAACAGAAGCCTCACTACTCCTCCTTGCCAATTTATGCTAGAGCAGCATGAATAAACCAGTGCTTCTTTTCCTTCTTTCTTTGGGATATAGTCAGTGAGGCCTTCCCAAAGCTTTCCCAAACTGTGTTTACTAAGGTATGACAGTACCAGGCTTCAGAATCAGATAGATTAATGGTCCAAATGGCTGATACAAATGCTCAACTAGATGTTTTTAGAGCTCGGTTTGCTTAATCTCATGGTATGCAAACTCGGGGGCATTTTACTTTCAGGCATTATAAAAATAATGCAATATAATTATCTCAGAGAAATGAGAAAATTTAACACATTTGTTGCCTGTTAAAAACCAAAACATAATAAAACTCATGCGATCCCCATGTGCTCTCCTGCCTCTCATTCTCTCTCCCTCTCTCCATAACATTCTCTCTGTCTCTTTCTCTCTCCCTCCTTCTCTATCTCTATCTCTGTCTCTACCATTTTATAATTTAAATTAGTGGCTCATACAGTGGAGTGGGTAGGGCATTTGATTGAACTCGGGTTCGATCCCGGCATCCCATATGGTCCCCTGAGCACCCCTAGGAGTAATTACTGAGAGCAGAGCCAGGAGTAACCCCTGAGCATTGCTGGGTGTGACCAAAAAAGAAAAAAAAGGAACTAAAATATACAAGGATATTGAAACATGTCACTAGTTCATGATTTTGGGTTCAATATTGTCAAAATTAAAATATTAAAAAAATTAGTGGCTCGTGTGTGTCTATGTGTGTGTGTGTGTGTGTGTGTGTGTGTGTGTTTGGTTTATTCAGCATGAATATTTTTAACCACAGCTGGGCTCTCTCATTTTGTCAGGATGGCAATTGCAATGTCTACTACAACTGGATGGTCTAGAATGTATTAGGCTAGAACAATTCCATTTGATATATGTGGTCACTTCTATCCCAGCAGAGCTGCATAGACTGGATCCAAAAGCCCTTGTGGAACATGTGTTATCTCTTCATGGCTAGGCTTAACAGATCAACACCAGTTCTGCCACTTTCCATTACCCAAATCAAGTCACAAAGCTTTCATGCTCCTGCATTAGTGAAAAGCCATTGTCGGGGAATGCCGCCGGGTCCCCGACAGTGTCAGGACAGAGGTTGTCTTCTTCCTCCGAGGACGCCGGGAGAAAGATGAAAACTCACGAGTCCGGTGCAGTTCCAAAAATGGCTTTTAATAGTACAAAAGCCCTTCCACAGCACTCCAATATAATGAAAAACTTTAGCTCTGGTCCGAACTTAGATCATACAAAAGAGCCTAAGTCTCCCACCAAAGAGAGAGGATCTCACCCGAGCTGAGTCCTACCCAGAAGAAGGAGCAAAGGCCAAAGAGCAAAAGGCCAAAAGCCAAAAGTCAAAAGCCGCAGGAAGGCTGAGGGAACCAAAAGGCAAAAGGTGAAGGGGCCTCAAGTCAGCCCCTTATATACACCAAAGTAACCCAATCGGGAGGTTGTCATGCCAACAAAGAACCCTAAACAGAGTGTAGTGCCACACCCTATTGTAGGTATAAACAAAGGTTACACCAAGGACTAATCCCGAGATTATCTCTTATGTAAAACACTGGAGAGAGAGGGCTGATATAAAGTAATACATCTTAACTTCATGAGCTTCATGTAATCTAGATGGTACCCACAAGGTCCTTATTATTATCTGCACCAGGGTGATTCTGAGTATCTTGTTCTTATGTACTGAAAGGGTCATACTCGCCTGCTTAGAGCAAACTAGTATGATCCTTCCTATAGTCTACCTTTAGTCTCAGCGTAGCCAGGGTGGTAGTCTCCTGGTAAATTCTAACTGTCCCACGTTGGGTGCAGTGGGTATAAAGAGGAGCTGTGCCCAATCTAGAAAACATAGAAGTCTTAGTAGATGTATAAGTCAGAAGTTATTCAATCAAGGTGACTTCTGTAACTGCCACACCCTCTAGGAAGTGTTTACATAGAAGAGAGATCTCATTAGAATGAACATTGGCTTAAATAAGATTAAGCTGGGAGTGAGCAAAACAACAAAACTCCCAGATTAGCTAAACATGTCCTCCAACAAGCCATCATCTCTTGATGGAAGCGAGCAAGATCACATTGTTAGAAGTTTAGAATTGAAGCCATTGTTTAAAAATCAATGTACAGCATAGTAACTAATGTCACCTTAACTAGTGGGGTCACCAGCAAAATCAATGGTAGAACCAGGATCCCCAATCTCAAACAAAGTCAAAAGGGACCCCTTTTTAGGATAGCATATTATTGATGAAAACACAAACATGAAGCCAATAAGAACAGCTTACTGCAAACTTCCCAAATTCAACAACTGAATGGAAAAACATTTTTCTTACCTCTCATTATCCAAGGCATCTACAAGGCTGCTGAAGAGGTGGCAGCAGCTTTGTTTTGATACTTTCCAGGATTAGTTCTTCAGACTTGGAGTTACCTTTATAATTAGTTCTAATTAGACACATGGTTCATGTTAGGTCACAGCAAACTCAAAAAATTGAGTAATTTTAAAAGGATCCAAGTGTCAGTGGCAACAAAGAAGCACCATGATTACCATGGTGATGGCTATTATGTTTTTCCTGAGTTGTCAGAGAACTAGTTTTGAATTCCAAATATGGAAGGACTATAACGGAAGGTAGAAGCTCATATGCCTTCAAGGGCTGCTCAGGTCTACTTGTGGAGGGGTTGTAATGAACCTCACTTTCTGGGAATAGATAGCACATTTTGTCTTTAAAATAAGCAAGTTTCTCCACTTCTCAAACCAGAAAAGTTTCCTCTTTGAAGGCTGCTGGTAATTCTAAAATCTCCCACCTTTGTCCTTCTCAGAGGTTTACCATCAGAGAATGAAAATCTGACTTAGAAGTTGATTGTCATCTGGTCCAATCCAGTTCTACAAATTCATGGAATATAAAATGAAAGTCCCAGAAAGTAAAGCTGCTTATCCAGTGTTACAGAGTGAGTAAACAGCAGGGCCAAAACTAAAGCCTGGGAAAAGAAAGCATGTTAAAATAGATGTATGTTTTTTAGATTTTTCCTGATCCAGATTCCAGTCATAAAACTATGACTTATACACACAAGAAATACCCAACCTTTCCATGTCTTATTTTGCTTACATTTTAAGAGGTCATGTTTGAGGGTAAAGAAAATGTCACCAATGGGAGGTGCATAGACCTGGCATGTTCCAAAGCCCTGTCGCTGCATTCTCCACCTACCCCAGCACCACTAGGGTGGTTTCCTATCCTGTAGGGGACAAGCATTGAATCATCAGCCTGTACCGCTGAAGCCATGTATCAGTAAAAATATCCAACAACAACCCAGGGCATTGCTAGGGGTGGCTGCCCCCCCAAAGAGATTTTTCAGAGTTAACCTTTCACATAGGGTCATTATCCTTGTGTGATACTAAATGAAATAACAATTTAGTACCTATCAGAATTCCAAAATTTAAGCAATACTCTACAAAAGTTAATTGTTCACGCAGCAAGGGTGGTAATGAAGGTAGTAATGAGAAACATGATTTATGTATACATTCTTTTTTTTCTGTTTGTTATTAAATATAAGGGGTGTTATTGGTAAGAAAACAATATAATGTTGGGAACATATCTACAGATATCCAATAAAACTAGCTTTAAAAACAGTATACAGGATGGGACAAGGGTGGAAGGGTAGGGTGCACATGGTGAGGGGTTGGAAGGGGCGAGGGTCGGATTTCATATTGAGTTAACTAACAGTGTACATATACTAGTATTTCAGGAAGAAACATACATATTATAAGGGGAGATAGGAGGATATGAATGAAGAATATGCAATGATCATACACAATCATATATCATATTACTGGAAATGATTGATAGGTATAATCAGAGCTATGATATTTTAGTATGCAGATGAGAAAAAGACCGACTGTTGATCAATAATGGCTGGTTCCTCTAGGCAATCTCCACTGGGTATAGTTCTCAAGGTTTATTCCTGACTCCTGTATGGAAGCACAACTCCTGGAAGTGCTTGGGGAATCATATGCAGTGCTGGGAATAAAATCTAGGTTGGCTGTATGCACGGCAATGTGCCTAACCTGCTGGACTATCTTTCAGGCCCCACTATAGATATTTACTAAGTAATAATGTACAAGAAGGATTTTTCCTGAGGCTCATTCCTAAGATAATTACCTTCAATAGAATATCAATCCCATAAAGAGCAGGAACTTGATACAATTAATTCAATGCTCTATCCCCAGAGTCAGGATACGGAGGGCAATAGCCGTTTGTTTAATCTATAGATGGGTTTAGTCCTCAATCAATTGCAAAATTGTGCAAGCATGGTTCTTTTCCTTCCAGAGTGTAGATGACAAACTCAAGACATCTGCTGTTGTAAGCTGCTTCTCCTACCGGTCATCATATTTGTCCATAAAGAAGAGGCAGTATGGCTCATATGCAAAACTAAAGGCCTCAGACCAGAGAGTCCTAGATTGGAACTCCAGCTCCTGTCATCCATAGCACTGAACTTCAAATGTGTTATTTATGCTCAGTAAGTTTTCATTTTCCATTTATATGCCAGGAGTGATAAAAGTGTCTCTTCAAAGAGTCGGTATAGCAAAGGAGAGCAGGGATGCTTGTTTATCTTAATGTCTGACACAGAGTGAGGCTCCATCAATGAGTTCTCAGTACACAAAAATAAATACAGTCCCAGATCCCAATCTCCCTCATAGTGGGAGGTGAGCCCAGCTTGTCTATTAAGCATCCCAGGTGGGCTGTTCTCAGAAAACACATTTTGGAGTCCCTCTCAAGTCATCCTGGCAAACAGCATCCACTCCAGTTCTGCTCGACAGAACCCCAGTCAATTACAACTAAGCCAAAGGTGAAAAGTATTTATTAACCAGATAGGGGAAACAGAGAAAACTTATCATCAGTGTGAGCAGCAGTACTACCCCACTTACTTTCCTAAATGATATATCCGTTTCTGAAATTAAGAATAAAATCAACTAAGAGGGTTGGAGGAGTGGAGATATATTTCAGTGAACTGAGCACTGAGCACACTTTTTGCACATAAGAGACCCCAGCAACCCCTGAACACCGCCAGAAACAGACCCTAAGCACTAATAGGTATGCCCTTCCCGAACAAGACAAGGAACTATGGATGGTGTTGCCTCATTTGCATAATTTCATTGAGCAGCAGGAGACAAAGACATATCATCCAATTATAGCCACATTTATGACTAATTAGGATGTCTAGGTTTCCATATTTTTCCTTCTTTCATCATTATCTCATTTTTATGCTCTCTTTTCCCTTTCATTACATAAATTCTGACAAAACCCCTAAAATACTTTGTGAGATGAAGGTAGATATCAGTCAATCAATGATTCCATTAATCCTATTGAAAACCATAGAAAAAAACATTATTATCATTTCCATCTTACACAAAAAATAAATAATCTCATAGACGTAAAATGGCCTGCCTCCCATCACTGATGACAGAGCGGAGTCAGAGCTGTCACATCTGGGCTTGGTTTTCTTTCCTTTCCACACACTATGACTATCCTCTCGGTCTCTGGGTCCTCTGCTCTCTGGGAATCTGTCACCCACCTCCTCCTGCAAAAAAAAAAACACTTCTGAATTTAGGATTATCTCCTAGGGGTAAAGTCTCAGGAAAGGACTTATGAAATCAAAGGCTATAGATATTTTTTTTTTTTTAAATAACTGTTTTTTTTTTTTAAGTATTTTATTATACCACCGTGAGATATACAAATAAAAATATATACAATTAAAAAGTTCATGTTTGGGTTTTGGTCATACAGTGTTCCAGCACCCGTCCCTCCACCAGTGCCCATCTCCCACCACCAACATCCCCAGTTCCCTCCCCCTTCCCAGCCCTCCTCCATGGCAGGTTCTTTATTTCTTTCCCTTTCTCTCTCTTTTCTCTTTTCCTTCCCTTCCAGACTATGGATTACAGAACATACATTAAAAGTTTGTCATGTGTATCCTTTTGCCTCTATTTAATGCTCTGTGCCCAAATGCCATGTAAAGATAGTTCATTGTGCCCCTGAGGGCAAATGCTCTGTGAGAGTCAAGATAGGCCAAGAAATGCAGCCAGTTATCTCCATTCTGAGTCTCACACTTTTGTCTAAAATCCAGCTCTGCTGCCTACATGTGAAATCTTGCAGCACACTGCAATAGCTTCAGATCCTTTCCTGTCAACTTCCCAGCCCTGATATTTCAAGGCATCTAAATTCTCTAGGCTGTCCTTCAGGACCCTGAAGGACCAGCTCTGTCCTTCAGGGTCAGAGCTTATGTTACAACTGTGACCCAAGTGAAACAGTGAAGAATCAGTGGACAGCAGTGCAATGGGGGGCTCTTCACCTAATATAAACACTATTGTCAAGTCATAGAAGTCGAATCTCCAGGAAACTGAACCCTATGGTGGAGAGAAAGGTAGAGCCACCATATCTTTCGCTAGCATTCTAAGTCACTTAAAGCAGAAAACAGTCTCTAAAAGTAAGGAAAGAGTCATATGGGGTTGGGAACACAGATCAAATGGTTGGAGCTCATGATTTGCATGCATTTTCCCAAGTTTGATTTTAATACCACATACATGCCACAGTCTATCCCTACCTGAGCAACTCTAGTGTCTCTGGAAGCCTCTTGCATAATGGGGCTTGAGCAGCACTAGCTCACCCAGAATACGTACCTAACCATGAGACCTGGCACTGCACTGCCAAGCTAAGTGTCACTGAGGAGTGGCACCCAGACTCTGGGCATTGCTGCTGAGCCAAACTCCCAAAAAGTTAAAAAATGAAAAAAGTTTTAAGAGGTAACATGTCCTAATTGCTTACACAGGCAACTGCATCTCAAACTGTGCTATTTCCTTCCATCCCATTTATATTATAGTTTCATTATCTGTCAAATATTGTAGAAAGATTATGGCCAGGGGGTCATTGTGAAGATAAATGAAAGGCTAGCTAGAGGGTCATCACCATGCCCAACATCTCACAAGGGTTAATCCCTCTAGGGATAGATTTTCATGTGTTAATTGAACATGTATGGTTTTTCACAGTTTATAATAGATATTGACATTTATGTCAATTACTCAGGTTTCAGTAAATAACAAACTTTGGTGTCCTAAAATTAATGCCAGATGAGATTATCAGAAGAAGGAATATGACCAATATCAGTGGCTCCAGCACTTATTCTACTTGCCTGTGTTCTAGGCTAACCAGATGTCCACGTTTTCTTTGAACACTCTTGATTTATCAGTTAAATGGGGATGTTATACTGATGTTTTCTGTGTACTCTTGTGAGTTCTGAATTGTGAATAAAAGTAATGAGTCATTTAATCACTCGGTAAATCCTAGAGAAGTTACTAAATCTTTACGAATTTCAATTTTCTCATTATAAAGTGAAAGCAAATCCAGACCCTCCTCAAACTTTCATTATAATGATTAAAAAATGCTTTTAAAAAAGCATGCCTTGCACAGAACAAGTACATACTGATCATTAGTAGAACATATGCATTTTGGAAAATACTTCCTTTTCCAAACTGCTTTTGGAATCACATTTTGGCCTGCTCAGCACCTCATAAAGTTCAAATGGTAAAGGACTCCACTGTTTCATAAATAAATAGAGAGTCACCCCTAAATAGCCAGACAGCAGGGGCTTGGGCATTTCTTGTTCATTACAGATGCCAACTGAGAATGTTGACTACAGTGAAATTTTGCCCTTGTTTCCCTTCACAGAGTCAGTACCAATGATTGCTGGTGATTGGTGGTCATTTCTTCCACTGCAGGATATGTTAAATATTTGCAGTTGATCATCGTTGGATGAAAGTCTTCAATAGCTATATTTAACTGTATTCTAACACTGGCAGAATGAGGTTGCCTGTGACCTTGGCCATCTATTACCTTCTATGACTCTTTCCTGGTGAGCATGCTTCTCCCTCTGCTCTCCTTGGCTTCCTGGGCAGATGCAGAATAGGGACACAGGCAGGGGGTAAGGAAGGGTGACTTTCAACCTTGGAATCTGGTGCTAGGACTACAGAATGGTAACTTTGCAGAGGGCTCCTGCTTAGAAGCCACTTTCATTTCACACATGGAAACTTAGAGCACAGACACTTTGAAAATGTGTTGGAATTCACAAAGCAAGCTAATGAGAGAGGAAAAGCCAGACCCTCTGGCTGACTGCCACTCCTCCTTCTGCTACATCAAATCATAATATTTTTTCAAATAGATCCTTAAGGTATGCTAGATCCTCTTTGCCCCTGTCCCACATTTGCTCAGGCAAGGTTTCCCTCAACAAGGTTGTCTAGTACAAGTCACATCCTTTAACACCTAAATAAAATACTTTAATCTTCATTCAAGAAAGTTCCCATGTTCCTCTATAGTTTCACACCTGTAGCCATGCTGACCTTCTTACTTTAGCAGGGAACAATCTCCCCTTGTTCCTTATATGCATGTTTTTTCACCGTCCAATACTATGATGCAAGACACTTGGCAGCAGGTTCTCAAAGTTTCCAGTTGGGCTCAGAAGAAAGCAAGGTACAGGTCAAGAGGTATATGTGCCTGGCTAATACTCAGTGCTTTCACCTCAGGGTTGGGCCTTCCTTTCCTGGTGATTGCTGAGAGTTTCAGAAACACAGCACTATAGGAGAATCAGCTCTCTCTAAAGGAGATTTAACCCCTGAGATAGAAAGGACACAGAATGGAGCAAAAATAAAGTTTGTTCCCCTTCTTCCTTCAAGGGCTCTCCCAGGACTGTTTCCATGAGATCTCCTCAAAGATGCTCTACATAACCAGAAAATGGCTGGATTTTCAGGGCAGTCCCAGAAAGTTTAGCATCACACTTTGTATTTTACCTTTCCTTACTCCAGTTTAGTTCACCTTTTACCCTAATCTTCCTTCTCTGGGATCTTACCTAACAATAGAGTTTTAGAACATCGTTAGCCTCAGATATAAATTCCTAAGAAACCTCTGCTAAAACAAAGATAAGTTCCAGTAAAACATACACCAAGGTTCACAGCAGAACTGGGAACATACAAATAAAGACAATAGGGAAGGATTTTCTGCCTCCCTCATTGAAGAGAAACAAACTTAAATGGGGATGTAACTTAGAGGTAGTTAGATGCAAACTTGCTTTACATATGGGTGGGGGACACACATTTGTTGGGGTCAGGGAGAGTAACAGTCTGTAGTGCTTTGTATGCATAGGGATCAAAATTCAAATGCTAGTACCTCATGGCTTCTGAGCAAACCTAGGATTATCCATGGTGATACCCATAACACTTGGACACAAGCAGTACTGAATCACTGGATGCTAGCATTAAATCAGTGACCCAACTGGCAGAGTCTTTTCAGGAGTGACCTCAGGTCCCAAGCATTGTTTGAGAACCACCACCCACCCTCTATACACACACATACACATAAAAGAAGAAAAAAAGTCGCATATACTTATAGTGCTGGAAGATAGCAGCACTAAATCAATTTGTGGAAGAGGCAGTATTTGTCAATAACAATAAACCTATACAAGATTCTATAATTGAATGTGTGCTTTCAGGTGCTTTATAATCACATTATTCTATGTGTATCCCTGAGAGAGATTACTAAGAAGCTAGGTAATATTTTTTTATTATAAAAATGCTAAGTCTGAGGCCAGAGCAATAGTTCAGTGGGTGGGGCTTTTGCTTGCATGTGGCCAGACCTGGGCTCTATCCCCAGCATCCTATATGGTCCCCCAAGCACCGCCAGGAGTAGTTCCTGAGTGCAGAGTCAGGAGGTAACCCCTGAGCATTGCTGATGTGTGACCCAAAAAAGAAAAAAAGAAAAAAGTGAAAAAAAAAAATTTGTCTCGAAAATGTAGTCCAAGGCCGTTTAGTTGAGAAAAGAAAGCCCAAATGTATAAGCTGGAACAAAGTTTTTGGTGTACCCATACTGAATATTTTGTTCTCTTGGTTATCAGATTCAAAGAAAAGGCGAGAGTTTGATAAAAACTAGTCCAACAGAACATTTTTAAAAGTCTTGAACAATTGCTGGTGTCTGGAGTTGATAGAAGCTCTAGAAATCCATTAGATGGAGATTTTGGATCATAGACAAGGAGGTGAGATCACCCTATTTCTGTGGTTGTGTCTCTTTCTATCCAGACATGCTCCACAGCATTAATAGAAGAGAGAATGTAAGGTCCCTAATGGGTGGGGGTGGGATGGGCGGGTGCAGATATTGGACAGTGCTAGGATAGTGAAGGGAGAAGAGGCAAACAGGCTTTAGCTTTCTAAACTCTCCAACACATTATCACTTTTATTATAATCATCTGAGAGCTAATTACATTAGCTTTTGCTGCATAACAACTAACCCAACACTTAATGGTTTAAAACGCCAGCTATTTAATTTGCTTATGATTCTGCAGACTGGCAGCTGGGTGAACTTAATTTAGTGGCTCTTCTGCTTTGCTTAGGCTCACTCATTCACTTGTCTCAGAATTAGTTGAGAGCCTGCTGATCATAAATAGCTTTTCCAGGGATAACTCACCTTTTAACCACATGGTTACCCTCACACATCAAAGCTTCTGAGCTACAGGGATCTGTGGTTACTCACTGTTGCTGTTTTTGTTAGCTTAATTTTCTTCTAAATTTGTTTTAGAAGGTCTTGAAGAACTTTCCTGAAATTTAAAAAATTTATTTCTAGGTATCAGCATCTAGATTGATATAGTTTGTATTTTGGGAAAATCTACCACCTTGTTCAGAAAGACTCTCCACAGTTTGATTTATATAGTTACCTAATGATTGTTTTCAGAATAATAATTCTTGGTGTCTTCAAAGGTCCAGGAGTCACTGGATTGGCCTCTGAGACCCAGAGATTCCAATAAATTAAGTTGGTTGATGTTTGGGAAGGTACCCTTGTTTTGTAGGTTAGCAACAAGTAAAACATCATAGCATAAGAGACATAAGATGGGACTTAGGTCTCTGAACTCCAAAAACAGTCACCTACAACAGCAGTGGAAATGCTTCTCCTGCACATCGGGGTCAACAGTGCCCCCTTTCACTAGGAGTATAATGGGCATCTGAGCTGAAGAGCCTCCAGGACTGCTATATCCAAAGAGAGAAAACAGCTTGGGGATCCTTGGCTGAAACACCAACCACACAAAGAGGGTTAAGGAGCCTGTTCAATAACTTATTTATAAATGCAGAGGGACCTTGTTTTCTCTAGTGGAACAGATGACATTATATGAGATGCATATGACATTAGCTTATTTGATACACATGACTCTCACCAAGCATGAAAAAATACAACTTGTAATCCAAAGAAGGTAGATAAAAAAATTTTAAAAAAAAGAAAGTCATGCAAAGGAAAGAAAAGCGACAGACCCAGAGATTGAACAGACTTCACATCTCTTTCTGCTAGTTTCTGACAGCTTCTTCCTCAATTGACTCTCCCTGGTGTCAAAATGATCATGAGCAGCAATGCCATAGTCTTGCAGGTAACAACTCCAGGCGTCTATTGGTACTTATTGGTTCCCATGTATTTCTGAACTCATCACTGTGACCTCTTTGTGAGAAAGAGTAACACTGTCTGAAAGCACTTTTTTACTCACCAGTCCATGGACTGGCCCTGGTCCCAGGTATAGAAAGGTTGAAACTTATAGGTTTACCTACCAGTCTTTGGATTGGTATGCAGACAGGTGTGGGGCCTCTGGCATGCAAAGACTAAATAAAGACCACTGCTGAATGAGACCTGGAGTTCTTCAAAACTGTGGGTAGATTTCATTCCACGAAAAACAACAACAAGATGGGAAAAGATGGGGGGTAGCCCTAGATAAAAAAATCAGAAGTTAAAAGAAAATTTTGAAGGAATATTCCCTTCAACCTCTTGCAGGAACACTACAGAGATCAAACATATGATCCTGAGTGCTGGGTGACTTAATTAGCCTACTTTGATTCGCAGTTCCATTTTACACACACACACACACACACACACACACACTATAATCAAAAGATGATTACGGTAAAAACCTTTGCAGGGTTTTCTGTACATGTTCAATTTTAAAGAATTAACCATGTCCTGCAGAACCAAAAGAAACCTCATGAAATAATGTCCTTCATTTTCAAACTAGATTCATTTTATTTTATGGGAATTTATTTCTCATTTTTAGAGAAACTTGTCAGTACTATCTTTATTAGGACACAAATGTCTTCTTTTGAATAAAACAAATGTATTATCCCTGCCACGTTCAGAGCCATTCAAGGTTAGTGATGTCTTTAGCATGCACCATGAAGGAGAGCAGATAGCAATCTCGGGAATTTTCCACAGGCCTTGAAGAGAAGTCAAGTTATAAAAAGAATGTTCATATTTAAAAATTAAATGTTTGGTTTAAATATTTAAATGTTCCATTTTCCCCCTGCCTGGTTGTTAAGTCAGTATTAAAACAAAAGAGGAGTTGATTTACAGCCCCTGACACTGGCGTCCAGGGCCTTCTGCATAAGAGCTTCTTTACTTTCTTCAGCGTAACAACCACTTTTGTAGATCCCCATTTTCTGAGCATCCAATTTATTTCAGTAATCAAGATTCTTACTTTACATTCCTCAGTTCATCTCCTCTTAACCTTAACTCTGCAAAGAAGCCATGCATGACCCCATTTACCAGTGATAAAACTGAGGTTCAGAGGTATATTAATTTGCTCAAGGTGATCCCACTAGTCTGGGAAAGAATGGAAGCTGGGATATTAATCAAGGTCTGTCTGACATTAAAAAATCTGTATCATCCCAAACTGACAACTGCTTCAGGTAATGAGATTCCAGTTCTGTCATAAAGCGGGACTACGTCCTCGCTGGAATACCTAGTTGCTCTAAGAGATTAACAGAAATCTGATTATGGTCCAATAAGATGCTTAAAGATGAAAGACTGCAAGATTAAAATGAGTCCTTGTTATAAATCAAGTACTGCAATGGCAGGCATTTTGAAGTAGTACTTACAGACACATCATCAGCAAAGTATGAGATATTTATTGTTTTCAAGATTTACTGGCACGCTAATAAATGCCAGAATTGACATCCGTTGGTGTGGGTGTAGATTCTGCCAGAATGATAAGCTTCTGAACATTCCTCTTTGTATTTAAAAGGAAAACATGAGTTTGGGTTGTGGCTCACAGGATGTGTTCTTTCTGGTCAATCTGTGGAATCTGTGGGAGAAACTTCTGCCAAGTTTAGTCTTCAAATTCAGACCAGGGAGAAACCTAATAATCTCAACCAGACATCTATTGCACAGAGGTTAAAAGGAGCACCAGAGAAAATGAGTAACTTTACCAAAGTCACACAGAAAGTTGGTGATACACAAGAGTGAGTTTCAGCTAGACTACTGACTCCCTCTGCAGAATGCTTGACTCTACTATGAGCTTCTGGAATATGCATGTGCATATTGTGCACTTACATGAAACAGGGAATATACCTGAAACACCTCATTGTTTCGTTTTTTAAACTTATGTTTCCTCTAAATCCTTTAAAAGTAAGTAAAGACAGATTGACTAGAGACTGCAAGAGGTTGCTTACTCCACACCAGAGAGAAGGGATTGGCAGTGTGGTGCTCAGCAAAGCAAAAAGAGAGGAACAGTCAGAACAAGGGATCTAGCCGCATGAGCAGGCATGCAACAGTTATTCTGGGGATTTCAGTAGTTATTAAATCTCAAAAAGAGGATGTGTTCAAACACATGTGGTCAGGTGTTTGACCCCTGCCCAACTGTGACAACCTGGTGTTGATAAGTGTAAAGCCCACTTCTGCAGCAAACTCCTAATCTAAAGCAACACGATGCAAGGCATGGATCAATCCTCACATTTTATCAATATTGTTTTGATTCTCTCATCTATGTGTCTGTTTACGTGGTGGCTGTAATCCCCATGTATAGATGGAAGAGTGCCCATGGGTATTCTCCAGCAGGATTTAAATATGTCAGAATTCACACAAAAATGTACAAAATGTTTTGACCTAGGCAACACACTAACAACACAAGTTTAAAGATTGTTAACAGGGGAACTATAGTCTGTCCAAATTTGAGCTTTTCTCTCAATACTTCTCAGTAACCTTATCAATATTTGAAACCAGATCATTCTGGTGTGGAAGTGGGGTGTGGCGTTGGGAGAGGATGGTGTCATGGTATATAGTGTGTATTGCAAGAAGGATATCAGAGTCCTGATTTCTACCTACTGGATGCAAGACACCTTGAGACCCCTGCCCAACTGTGACAACCTGGTGTTGGTAAGTGTAAAGCCCTCTTCTGCAGCAAACTCCTAATCTAAAGCAACACGATGCAAGGCATGGGTCAATTCTCACATTTTATCAATATTGTTTTGATTCTCTCATCTATGTGTCTGGAAAAGCACCATTAGTCAGTGTTTGCCTTTATTCTCTTTTAACATAATTTTTTTGCTTTTTGGGTCACACCCGGCAATGCTCAGGGGTTACTCCTGGCTCTGCATTCAGGAATTACTCCTGGCAGTGTTCGGGGACCATATGGGATGCCGGGAATCGAACCCAGGGCCGGCAGAGGCCGGCTGCGTAAGGCAAACGCCCTACCCACTAGGCTATCGCTCCAGCCCCCTCCTTAACATATTTTTAAAGACATATACCACTTGTCTTCCCGCTGTTCATCAATTTGCTCAAGTGGGCACCAGTAACATCTCCATACGTCATGTGCTAGTGTAGCCCAAGGGCATATGCTCACTCCAAGAACACCAAGAACCTCATTCTTTCATGTGTATCTGTACAAAATCAATGACCTGAAGACCATTCTTTCAGGTCATGGGAATGAGGTCTATAATTGATACTGGTTTTTGGCATATCAAATGCAACACGGATAGCTTGCAAGGGATCTGCCGTGCAAGTGGTATACCCTCAGTAGTAGGGTCTCGTCTCATGCATTTACTGATGAACTGAAGCAATGGACAGAGACTGGCTTTTCTCTTGGGTAGAGTTCTGATGAGCTGTGGAGTCCGGATATTGAGAATAACTGCCATCATGGTGTGGGGGTTCCTCTGGCTTCTTGCAAGGCTCTATTAGGATGGTGGACCAGGGCTAGGAACCCACTTTCCCTCTTGGTGCCTCATGATCAGCTGAGCACAGGGAAGCTGGTAGCAGCTCTGCCCCATGTCTCTGAGTTTCTGGATTAGGCATACCTGGGCTTGAAAATAGGCTTCACTGTAGGGTAGGACTCTGACAAGTAGGTCTTGAGATTGGATTTTCTCTTGGATGGAGCTCTGACGAGCTGTAGATTCCGGTGTTGAGAATGACTGCCCTCATGGTGTGGGGGTTCCTCTGGCTTCTTGCAAGTCTCTATTGGGATGGCAGGCCAGGGCTAGAACCTGTCTTCCCTCTTGCGTACCTCATGATCAGCTAAGCACAGGCAGAGCCAGTAGCAGCTCTGCCCCATGTATCTTAATATATATATATATACACACATACATATGTATGTGGATATGGATATATATATGTGTATATATATCTACATATATATGTGGATATATATGGACATATATATATTAAGGCTAAAACAAACTACTCATATGGTTAATAGTGCTTCTGAGTTCTGCAGTTTGCACCATCTTATCATCAATGAGCTGCTTCCACCCCCCAACTATTAACACATCATGTTTTAAAGCAAAAGGAATGTACAATCCAAATTGCTCAAGGGTTAATACCATTCTGCCCATTCAATTATTTAAATTCTGGTTGACAATGATTATTCAAAAATACTGATAAATTTTCGTACAGACACACATTTATAGGTCCTTTATGGAATATCCAATGGGTGAATTCAGCCCTGGAATTTATATTTTTATCTCTGAGATATGATGATACACAGAGATTTCCTAATTTTCTCTTGTCCTATTTTTGTGTCATCACTCATAAACTGTCTGCCCATGTTCAAGTCATTTTATTTCTCTGAGTCTCAATTCTTCTCTTCTAAAAAATCAAACTAAATAATGATAGCTAAAATAAAACAAAAATAATGAATGAATCATATAACTTACCCAAAGGGAGAGGTAGAGACAGAATGACACAGAAGCCCATGAAATCTACTTCAAGCTTAACACAACAGAAGTGTTAATCCTTCTGCTTCTACTGAGCATTTTTCTCTGGGTTAAACAACTCTTTGTATTATTTCTTCAAAAGATCTTGAAGATTATGGTTTATTACCTATCTACCCTTATATCAGGAGTCTTCAACTGGAGACCCATGCAAGTCTGCAGGTAGAGAAGTGTTGACACTGTTAGTCTTCTCTCAAACACTGTATTTAAGGAAATAACAAATGTCCAGAACCTCAGAAGTGGTTTATAGAACTGAGCTTACCATGGTGGAGGGAATAGAGGTAGGCCATGCATGCAGAGGAATCCACAACCTGTTGGTGGATGTGATGTTGGCCCACAGTATGCCTGAAAGTATATCATTAACAGTATTATAAATCATGTTGCCTCAAAATTTAAAATTAATAAAATTAATATGCAAACATTTAGAATAAAAAAATAAAACTATTGGACAGAGAGTCTAAAGGTTGTAGTCTGCAGGTGTAGAAAAGGTTGAACATGTATCTGAATCACTGAGATATTAGACATTTCCCCTTGCTGGTGTTACATTGTCTTCAACTGTGGAATGAATTTACTAAATCAACTTTTACAAAAATGGCTCTATTTACCCACAGATGACACTGTTGATGACTCTCCTTTCCCTCTTGCCATGAATCCATCTTTTTGCCCAACATTTCTGTGTGTGACATGCCTAGAGAATGACTTTTTAGGATCATTTGCTGGATAGTCACTTTCTCAGAGTCCCTTGCAGCTAGCTGCGACACTGATAAGGAAATATCTCAAAGGGCTGATGAAGGAAACAGCAAAGTATGAAGAGGAGATGTTTTGTTGTTTCTTTTTATTTTGGGTTTTGGAGCCTCACAGGTAGTTCATAGGAGCTACTCACAACTCTGTGCTCACGGGTAAACTAGAAGCAATGATTAAAGACTATGCGCTACCAGGTCTCCCCTAAGCAAAAGCATATGCTCCAGCCCCCGTGATCTATTCCTCCAATCCCTATATATGTATTTTTGAGGGAGCATTTGATTTATTGGTAAAAAAGCAACAAACATAACAGAGGCCTTGTCTCTGTCACTCTGCCTCAACTGTTTTCATGATACCTGAGCAGCTGCAGCCATCTTGGTAGAATCAAGAGACAACAAGCATGAGGAGAATCTGACAACAGAGAAAGCTAGAAGAAGCCTAGTCCTGGACAACACGACCTAACTGCCTAATCAATGCCAGGGAATGCTCCTCCCTAGGACCTCTTGTTAAATAAGCATTAAATGTTTGTTTGGTAGAAAGAACTGTCCATTAAGATTCCATAAAACTGCACAAATGACAACATCTGCTTGCTTTGCTTAGGGCTGGACTGTACCTATTGATGTGGTCATGGTGATTATCTCCCACTGATCTCAATCTCTTATCAGTAGCTACATATGTCTTTGTGTAACAAGAAATAGCCAAATGAATTTCCTTTGTACTTAAATGAAGTTTTCTTGGTAGAAATTTTAAACATGAAGACCCTAGCGGAAAGATGAGAAATGTTATCAATAAATTACTAGAAATAAAGAACAAGAAGTTTGCCATTCCTGAGTCAGCCACTGTCTGAATATTGGACTTTGAATGTTTACTCTGTGCTTGACACTCTTCCAGCTGGTGGTGCAGCCATGAAGAAGATGGGCAAAGGCTGTGCCATCATTGACTTTAAGGCAATGGAGTAACAGATTATCCAATAAGTGATTAATTCTCATATATTGGATTTGAAGATGCATAGCAAGGTAGCAACTAAAGTTCATAGGGAACATAATGAGAGAATTGATCCACCTACTTGAGTTGGAAGGTTAAGGTGGTGGGGCGCTGCTGGGGTCTTTGAGAGATAGAGGTGGGTACACTGGTGCGGTGTTGGAATTGTGTACATGAAGAACAATTGTTAATAGCATTGCAAACCACAAAACCCCAATCAATAAAAATAAGTTAAAAATGAAATATAACTAATCAGGGGCTGGAAGTAGTATAGCAGTTGGGTTGGGTTGCTTGCCTAGCACATGGTCAACTCAGGAAAAGAAAGGGTTATATATGAGTTCACAAAAGAGTAACTGTGGTACTAAATAACAGAAGCTCTAACAGCTAAAGCAGGCAACTTATTGAATGATCTACAAGCAAGGACTTCTCTGAAGAAGAAACATTTCAATTGGCATCTAGAGTAAACAAGAGGTGAGTGAAGAAGAAAGAAAAGATCCACAGAGAGAAGAATTGCACCGTGACTCAGAAAAACCCTGCTGTATACCTGAAGAGACGGTATTGTTTTCCATATCTCAATAAAAGTTAGGGTATGTCACAGTTAAAAAAAAATTAAGACTTTCTAACAAAAGTAAAAGACCATCTCTCACTTAATTTTTCACATTCTGCGCTTTTCAATTGTCAGGATCCTAGGGTGACAGAGGTTCCATCTAGGCCTTTACTTCTGCAAACTCACGGGGGCAAGGGAAAGAAATCAGGGGAGTGATTTACCAACTATGTAAAAAAATTACTGGAATTTACAAATAACCACTTCACATACATATAATCAGTCAAAGCAAAATGACAAATTGATCTGCAGGAAGGGAATCAAATATAGGTTATTAGTCACATATTTTCCAACCTGACTGTTGTGCAGACGAAAGGCAGAGATTGAAAGAGGTCATACTGTTCAAAACTCAGCCAAAAGGTGGCAGGATCAGGGCTTCCAAACCAAAGCCTATGGTATTTTCTGCTGTGACCAAGACTGTCAGACTCTGAAGATGCCTTTGCAGACATCGAAGAAGGGCTCCACCCCTTTTAGCATAGGTTGGACTTGGTGCTGGCAGCCCTAAGACAATTGACGGCACAGTGCCCTGTCCAAGAAGATTCCTTCTAGCTGATTTAGCATATCAGAGTCTGGCCCCTTATTGTTCTGGAAGCATTAAAAAAATTCTTAAATCTGGCTGCTTTAAATCTTAAAGACATCTGCCGGCCTAGTGCCAACATGCCAAGATGGGCCCCCACCCCACCCCGCCATACAGGCACTTTCTTCTTGGAACAACGAGTTCCTGGTTTTCCCAGCACAGAAGGCTGCTGTCACCACCTCAGCTAGTTCCCAGTGAGGTTCCCTTGGCTTCTTACCTCCAGCGATGAGCCACCACTTCAATTTCTGAGATCTTAGCACTGTCTTCTTGGGCCCTGTCCCTGATCCAGTCCAGACTAAGTAACAGTGGGTACACATTAGACTTTCCAGAGAGGGTCACAAGTCAAGAGCTCAAGCCAGTTTCCACGATTGGTGGCAAAATGGATTCCCTCCTCTAAATGCAGCAGAGTATAATCAAAACATTTAATCCCCTTCCTAGTGTTCTATGTTACTTGATCTTCAGAATCATATGACAATTTTAAAAGCTAGTCAAATGAAATATCTCCCTGAAAGAAATTTATATTTGCTGGTGAGTAAATTCTACGCTTCTACCATCAAAATTTTCCAGATACTGACTATAGTAGCTGCAGCAAGTCACAGGTGCAGATGGCCACCATCTCCCCGCACTAGATACTTGTGCCAACTTCTACCTGGGTTCATTATCTCCTCTTTGGGTCCCTGGAGTAATTCACCCAATGCCAATAAGCACTCAATGCTCAAACTCCAGTCAGAGAGAGGCTGCGCAAAGGTCTTGGTCCGTGATCCCTGAAGAGGAAAGTGAAGCCAGTAGGATGGCTCTGCTGCCTTCTTGCGTACTCCCTGTGGTAGCTCTGTCTCTCCTAGCACCTCCTCTCATCCTTCAGCCACACTGGCCTCATGGCTTGTCCTCAAACACCTAGACACCTCAAACACCCAGTATCTGTGTCAAGGACTGCAATGCCACGCTAAACATACTTTCCCAAGCACAGGGAAATTTCTGAGCCCAGGACTTTTGCACATGTGTTGTCTTCTATGTGCCAGAGTTATTATCTCCCTCATTTACATGAAACCAGCACACCACCACCATACTGTACTGTGCTCTGCTCTATTTTTTACCCACCTAGCAGGGTCACTGTTCATCAGTTTATTTCTGATATCTACCATCATGGATGAAAGAATAGGGGGGGGGGGACACTTCCCTCTGTTTCTGTTGTAATAACACCATTTTCTGGGAACAGAATGGCGCCCTGTAGGTCCTCTGGCAATATTTGTTTTTATAAAAGGAAGCTTGTAACATTCTCATGGCAGTCAATTTATTTTGCGACCCTTCAGAGCCTGTAAAGAAAACTTACAGTAATCTTTCCAGGAATAAGTAGTGCAACTCAGGCTTTGGGGGTTGAATCTTGGTTTTCTGATGCCAATACTGCCAATA